>JAUJYP020001419.1:0-67648 GCA_030674075.2 Linum usitatissimum | reverse complement strand
GGTTTGGAACCATCATGCAATTACATGGTTTAACACCGCCTTCTCCAAACATAAAACATCTCCAAATATTTTATGGTCAACCCCTAAAAACAAATTATGAATTGAGAAGAAAATAACTATCTTATTTCGGTAATGTATTCTCTTTCTCTCTCGATATAACGTCGAACCTAGTATTTTTGGATGGTTTTGTGCACTCCTCAGTACTCTTTCGTGGTGAAGTTCCAACTAACTCCAAAGGGTAGAAATAAAAATATGACAGAGCCTGATGAAAAACGATAAGAACTTGACGGAGACCGATTTTTCGGTACTAGTGTGAGAGATACAAGACGCCAACGTCATCTCTAATACCAAGAAGATGACGACCAGAAGAGATGGGGATGTTAACAAAAGTTTTCTGCACGGAAAATGGAATTGGCCTTTATATAATTACGTGTATTTGGAATCCAAAGGTTTAGAACCATCATGCAATTACATGGTTTAACACCACCTTCTCCAACATAAAACATACGCAAATATTTTATGGTCAACTCCTCAAAACCAATTATGAATTGAGAAGAAGATAACTATCTTATTTCTGAATGTATTCTCTTTCTCTCTCGATCTAACATTGAACCTATTATTTTTGGATGGTTTTGTGCACTCTACGTTACTCTTTCGTGTGAAGTTCCAACTAGCTCGAAGTGTAGAAATAAAATACGACGAGCATGATAAAAACGAGAAGAACTTGACGGATACCGATTTTTCGGTACTAGTGTGAGAGATACAAGATGCCAACGTCATCTCTAATACCAAGAAGACGACGACGAGAAGAGATGGGGACATTAACGAAGTTTTCGCTACGAACAATGGAATGGGCCTTTATAGAGTACGTAACATTTGGAATCCATAGGTTTGGAACCATCATGAAATTACATGGTTGAACACCGCCTTCTCCAACATAAAACATCTCCAAATATTTTATTGTCAACTCCTCAAAACAAATTATGAATTGAGAAGAATATATCTATCTTATTTCGGAATCTATTCGTTTCTCCCATCGATGTAACTTCGACCCTAGTATTTTTTGATGGTTTTGTGCACTCCCTGTGACTCTTTCGTGTGAAGTTCCAACTAGTTCCAAAGTGTCGAAATAAAAATACGGCGGAACATGATGAAAAACAAGATGAACTTGAGGGATACCGATTTTTTAGATATAGTGTGAGTGATTCAAGACGCCAACGTCATCTCTAATACCCAAAAGACGACGACCAAAAGAGATGGGGACGTTAACGAAGTTTTCGGTACGGAAAATGGAATGGGCCTTTATAGAGTCTATGGATTTGGAATCCATAGGTTTGGAACCATCATGAAATTACATGGTTTAACACGCTGGCTTTCTCCAACATAAAAAAATCTCCAAATATTTTATGGTCGACTCCTCAAAACCAATTATGAATTGAGAAGAAGATAACTATCTTATTTCTGAATGTACTCTCTTTCTCTCTTGATCTAACCTCGAACCTAGTATTTTTGGATTGTTTTGTGCACACCCCGTGACTCTTTCGGGTGAAGTTCTAACTAGCTCCAAAGTGTCAAAATCAAAATACGACAAAGCACGATGAAAAACAAGAAGAACTTGAGGGATACCGATTTTTCGGTCCTAGTGTGAGAGATACAAGACACCAACGTCATCTCTAATACCAAGAAGACGACGACCAGAAGAGATGGGGACGTTACCAAAGTTTTTTGTACGGACAATGGAATTGGCCTTTATATAGTCTATGTATTTGGAATCCAAAGGTTTGGAACCATCATGCAATTACATGGTTTAACACCGCCTTCTCCAACATATAAACATCTCCAAATATTTTATGGTCAACTCCTAAAAACAAATTATGAATTGAGAAGAAAATAACTATCTTATTTCAGAATGTATTCTCTTTCTCTCTCGATATAACGTCGAACCTAGTATTTTTGGATGGTTTTGTGCACTCCCTGTTACTCTTTCGTGTGAAGTTCCAACTAACTCCAAAGGGTAGAAATAAAAATATGACGAAGAGTCTCGATGAAAAACGATAAGAACTTGACGGAGACCGATTTTTCGGTACTAGTGTGAGAGATACAAGACGCCAACGTCATCTCTAATACCAAGAAGACGACGACCAAAAGAGATGGGGACATTAACAGAAGTTTTCGCTACGGACAATGGAATGGGCCTTTATAGAGTCTGTGTATTTGGAATCCATTGGTTTGGAACCATCATGAAATTACATGGTTGAACACCGCCTTCTCCAACATAAAATATCTCCAAATATTTTATTGTCAACTCCTCAAAACAAATTATGAATTGAGAAGAATATATCTATCTTATTTCAGAATCTATTCTGTTTCTCTATCGATCTAACTTCGAATCTAGTATTTTTGGATGGTTTTGTGAACTCCCCATGACTCTTTCGTGTGAAGTTCCAACTAGCTCCAATGTGTAGAAATAAAAATACGACAGAGCATGATGAAAACGAGAAGAACTTGATGGATACCGATTTTTCAGTACTAGTGTGAGAGATACAAGATGCCAACGTCATCTCTAATACCAAGAAGACGACGACCAGAAGAGATGGGGACGTTAACAGAAGTTTTCGGTACGGACAATGGAATGGGCCTTTATAGAGTCTGTTTATTTGGAATCCATAGGTTTGGAACCATCATGAAATTACATGGTTGAACACCACCTTCTCCAACTTAAAACTTCTCAAAATATTTTATTGTCAACTCCTCAAAACAAATTATGAATTAAGAAGAAGATATCTATCTTATTTCAAAATGTATTCGCTTTCTCTATCGATCTAACATCGAACCTAGTAGTTTTTAATGGTTTTGTGCACTCCCTGTGGCCATTTTGTGTGAAGTTCCTACTTGCTCCAAAGTGTTGACATAAAAATACGACGGAGCATGATGAAAAAAAGAAGAACTTGAGGGATATGCCTTTCTTGGTACTAGTGTGAGAGATAAAAGACGCCTACGTCATCTCTAATACCAAGAAGACGACGACCGGAGAAGAGATGGGGACGTTAACGAGGTATTCGGTACGGACAATGGAATGGGCCTTTATAGAGTCGCAGGATTTGGAATCCATAGGTTTGGAACCATCATGAAATTACATGGTTTAACACCGCCTTCTCCAACATAAAACATCTCCAAATATTTTATCGTCAACTCCTCAAAACCAATTATGAATTGAGAAGAAAGATAACTATCTTATTTCGGAATGTATTCTCTTTCTCTCTCGATCTAACCTCGAACCTAGTATTTTTGGATTGTTTTGTGCACTCCCCGTGCCTCTTTCGGGTGAAGTTCTAACTAGCTCCAAAGTGTCAAAATCAAAATACGACAAAGCATGATGAAAAACAAGAAGAACTTGAGGGATACCGATTTTTCGGTCCTAGTGTGAGAGATACAAGACACCAATGTCATCTGTAATACCAAGAAGACGACGACCAGAAGAGATGGGGACGTTAACAAAAGTTTTTTGTACGGACAATGGAATTGGCCTTTATATAGTCTATGTATTTTGAGTCCAAAGGTTTGGAACCATCATGCAATTACATGGTTTAACACCGCCTTCTCCAACATAAAACATCTCCAAATATTTTATGGTCAACTCCTAAAAACAAATTATGAATTGAGAAGAAGATAACTATCTTATTTCAGAATGTATTCTCTTTCTCTCTCGATCTAACATTGAACCTAGTATTTTTGGATGGTTTTGTGCACTCCCTGTTACTCTTTCGTGTGAAGTTCCAACTAGCTCCGAAGTGTAGAAATAAAAATACGACAGAGCATGATAAAAACGAGAAGAACTTGACGGATACCGATTTTTCGTACTAGTGTGAGAGATACAAGATGCCAACGTCATCTCTAATACCAAGAAGACGACGACCAAAAGAGATGGGGACATTAACAAAGGTTTTCGCTACGGACAATGGAATGGGCCTTTATAGAGTATGCGTATTTGGAATCCATAGGTTTGGAACCATCATGAAACTACATGGTTGAACACCGCCTTCTCCAACATAAAATATCTCCAAATATTTTATTGTCAACTCCTCAAAAACAAATTATGAATCGAGAAGAATATATCTATCTTATTTCAGAATCTATTCTCTTTCTCTATCGATCTAACTTCGAATCTAGTATTTTTGGATGGTTTTGTGAACTCCCCATGACTCTTTCGTGTGAAGTTCCAACTAGCTCCAATGTGTAGAAATAAAAATACGACGAGCATGATGAAAACGAGAAGAACTTGATGGATACCGATTTTTCGGTACTAGTGTGAGAGATACAAGATGCCAACGTCATCTCTAATACCAAGAAGAGGACGACCGAGAAGAGATGGGGACGTTAACGAGAAGTTTTCGGTACGGACAATGGAATGGGCCTTTATAGAGTACGTTTATTTGGAATCCATAGGTTTGGAACCATCATGAAATTACATGGTTGAACACCACCTTCTCCAACTTAAAACTTCTCAAAATATTTTATTGTCAACTCCTCAAAACAAATTATGAATTAAGAAGAAGATATCTATCTTATTTCAAAATGTATTCGCTTTCTCTATCGATCTAACATCGAACCTAGTAGTTTTGGATGGTTTTGTGCACTCCCCGTGACTATTTTGTGTGAAGTTCCTACTTGCTCCAAAGTGTTGACATAAAAATACGACAAGAGCATGATGAAAAAAAGAAGAGCTTGAGGGATACCAATTTCTTGGTACTAGTGTGAGATATACAAGACGCTACGTCATCTCTAATACCAAGAAGAAGATAACCAAAAGAGATGGGGACGTTAACAGAAGTTTTCGGTACGGAAAATGGAATGGGCCTTTATAGAGTCTGTGTATTTGGAATCCATAGGTTTGGAACCATCATGAAATTACATGGTTTAACACCGCCTTCTCCAACATAAAACATGTCCAAATATTTTATGGTCAACTCCTCAAAACCAATTATGAATTGAGAAGAAGATAACTATCTTATTTCAGAATGTATTCCATTTCTCTCTCGATCTAACGTCGAACCTAGTATTTTTTGATGGTTTTGTGCACTCCCTGTTACTCTTTCGTGTGAAGTTCCAACTAACTCCAAAGGGTAGAAATAAAAATATGACGAAAACCCCGATGAAAAACGATAAGAACTTAACGGAGACCGATTTTTCGGTACTAGTGTGAGAGATACAAGACGCCAACGTCATCTCTAATACCAAGAAGACGACGACCAGAAGAGATGGGGATGTTAACAAAAGTTTTCTGCACGGAAAATGGAATTGGCCTTTATATAGTCAGTGTATTTGGAATCCAAAGGTTTAGAACCATCATGCAATTACATGGTTTAACACCGCCTTCTCCAACATAAAACATCTCCAAATATTTTATGGTCAACTCCTCAAAACCAATTATGAATTGAGAAGAAGATAACTATCTTATTTCGGAATGTATTCTCTTTCTCTCTCGATCTAACGTTGAACCTAGTATTTTTGGATGGTTTTGTGCGCTCCACCGTTACTCTTTCGTGTGAAGTTCCAACTAGCTCCGAAGTGTAGAAATAAAAATACGACGAGCATGATAAAAACGAGAAGAACTTGACGGATACCGATTTTTCGGTACTAGTGTGAGAGATACAAGATGCCAACGTCATCTCTAATACCAAGAAGACGACGACGAGAAGAGATGGGGACATTAACGAAGTTTTCGCTTACGAACAATGGAATGGGCCTTTATAGAGTCCGAGTATTTTGAATCCATGGGTTTGGAACCATCATGAAATTACATGGTTGAACACGCCTTCTCCAACATAAAACATCTCGAAATATTTTATTGTCAACTCCTCAAAACAAATTATGAATTGAGAAGAATATATCTATCTTATTTCAGAATCTATTCTCTTTCTCTATCGATCTAACTTCGACCCTAGTATTTTTGGATGGTTTTGTGCACTCCCCGTGACTCTTTCGTGTGAAGTTCCAACTAGTTCCAAAGTGTCGAAATAAAAATACGGCGAGCATGATGAAAAACAAGAAGAACTTGAGGGATACCGATTTTTCGGTACTAGTGTGAGAGATACAAGACGCCAACGTCATCTCTAATACCCAAAAGACGACGACCAAAAGAGATGGGGACGTTAACAGAAGTTTTCGGTACGGAAAATGGAATGGGCCTTTATAGAGTCTGTGTATTTGGAATCCATAGGTTTGGAACCATCATGAAATTACATGGTTTAACACCGCCTTCTCCAACATAAAACATCTCCAAATATTTTATGGTCAACTGCTCAAAACCAATTATGAATTGAGAAGAAGATAACTATCTTATTTCAGAATGTATTCTGTTTCTCTCTCGATCTAACGTCGAACCTAGTATTTTTGGATGGTTTTGTGCACTCCCTGTTACTCTTTCGTGTGAAGTTCCAACTAACTCCAAAGGGTAGAAATAAAAATATGACGAGCCCGATGAAAAACGATAAGAATTTGACGGAGACCGATTTTTCGGTACTAGTGTGAGAGATACAAGACGCCAACGTCATCTCTAATACCAAGAAGACGACGACCGGAAAGAGATGTGGATGTTAACAAAAAGTTTTCTCGCACGGAAAATGGAATTGGCCTTTATATAGTCCGTGTATTTGGAATCCAAAGGTTTAGAACCATCATGCAATTACATGGTTTAACACCGCCTTCTCCAACATAAAACATCTCCAAATATTTTATGGTCAACTCCTCAAAACCAATTATGAATTGAGAAGAAGATAACTATCTTATTTCGGAATGTATTCTCTTTCTCTCTCGATCTAACGTTGAACCTAGTATTTTTGGATGGTTTTGTGCGCTCCCTGTTACTCTTTCGTGTGAAGTTCCAACTAGTTCCGAAGTGTAGAAATAAAAATACGACAGAGCAAGATAAAAACGAGAATAACTTGACGGATACCGATTTTTCGGTACTAGTGTGAGAGATACAAGATGCCAACGTCATCTCTAATACCAAGAAGACGACGACGAGAAGAGATGGGGACATTAACAGAAGTTTTCGCTACGAACAATGGAATGGGCCTTTATAGAGTCTGTGTATTTGGAATCCATAGGTTTGGAACCATCATGAAATTACATGGTTGAACACCTCCTTCTCCAACATAAAACATCTCCAAATATTTTATTGTCAACTCCTCAAAACAAATTATGAATTGAGAAGAATATATCTATCTTATTTCAGAATCTATTCTCTTTCTCTATCGATCTAACTTCGACCCTAGTATTTTTGGATGGTTTTGTGCACTCCCCGTGACTCTTTCGTGTGAATTTCCAACTAGTTCCAAAGTGTCGAAATAAAAATACGGCAGAGCATGATGAAAAACAAGAAGAACTTGAGGGATACCGATTTTTCGGTACTAGTGTGAAAGATACAAGACGCCAACGTCATCTCTAATACCCAAAAGACGACGACCAAAAGAGATGGGGACGTTAACGAAAGTTTTCGGTACGGAAAATGGAATGGGCCTTTATAGAGTCTGTGTATTTGGAATCCATAGGTTTGGAACCATCATGAAATTACATGGTTTAACACCGCCTTCTCCAACATAAAACATCTCCAAATATTTTATGGTCAACTCCTCAAAACCAATTATGAATTGGGAAGAAGATAACTATCTTATTTCGAAATGTATTCGTTTCTCTCTCGATCTAACGTCGAACCTAGTATTTTTGGATGGTTTTGTGCACTCCCCGTTACTCTTTCGTGTGAAGTTCCAACTAACTCCAAAGGGTAGAAATAAAAATATGACAGAACCGATGAAAAACGATAGTAACTTGACGGAGACCGATTTTTCGGTACTAGTGTGAGAGATACAAGACGCAAACGTCATCTCTAATACCAAGAAGACGACGACCGAAGAGATGTGGATGTTAACAAAAGTTTTCTGCACGGAAAATGGAATTGGCCTTTATATAGTCTCAGGTATTTGGAATCCAAAGGTTTAGAACCATCATGCAATTACATGGTTTAACACCGCCTTCTCCAACATAAAACATCTCCAAATATTTTATGGTCAACTCCTCAAAACCAATTATGAATTGAGAAGAAGATAACTATCTTATTTCAGAATGTATTCTCTTTCTCTCTCGATCTAACGTTGAACCTAGTATTTTTGGATGGTTTTGTGCGCTCCACGTTACTCTTTCGTGTGAAGTTCCAACTAGTTCCGAAGTGTAGAAATAAAAATACGACGAGCATGATAAAAACGAGAATAACTTGACGGATACCGATTTTTCGGTACTAGTGTGAGAGATACAAGATGCCAACGTCATCTCTAATACCAAGAAGACGACGACGAGAAGAGATGGGGACATTAACAGAAGTTTTCGCTACGGACAATGGAATAGGCCTTTATAGAGTCTGTGTATTTGGAATCCATAGGTTTGGAACCATCATGAAATTACATGGTTGAACACCTCCTTCTCCAACATAAAACATCTCCAAATATTTTATTGTCAACTCCTCAAAACAAATTATGAATTGAGAAGAATATATCTATCTTATTTCAGAATCTATTCTCTTTCTCTATCGATCTAACTTCGACCCTAGTATATTTGGATGGTTTTGTGCACTCCCCGTGACTCTTTCGTGTGAATTTCCAACTAGTTCCAAAGTGTCGAAATAAAAATACGGCAGAGCATGATGAAAAACAAGAAGAACTTGAGGGATACCGATTTTTCGGTACTAGTGTGAGAGATACAAGACGCCAACGTCATCTCTAATACCCAAAAGACGACGACCAAAAGAGATGGGGACGTTAACGAAGTTTTCGGTACGGAAAATGGAATGGGCCTTTATAGAGTCTGTGTATTTGGAATCCATAGGTTTGGAACCATCATGAAATTACATGGTTTAACACCGCCTTCTCCAACATAAAACATCTCCAAATATTTTATGGTCAACTCCTCAAAACCAATTATGAATTGAGAAGAAGATAACTATCTTATTTCAGAATGTATTCTGTTTCTCTCTCGATCTAACGTCGAACCTAGTATTTTTGGATGGTTTTGTGCACTCCCTGTTACTCTTTCGTGTGAAGTTCCAACTAACTCCAAAGGGTAGAAATAAAAATATGACAGAGCCTGATGAAAAACGATAAGAATTTGACGGAGACCGATTTTTCGGTACTAGTGTGAGAGATACAAGACGCCAACGTCATCTCTAATACCAAGAAGACGACGACCGAAGAGATGTGGATGTTAACAAAAGTTTTACGCACGAAAAATGGAATTGGCCTTTATATAGTTACTTGTGTATTTGGAATCCAAAGGTTTAGAACCATCATGCAATTACATGGTTTAACACCGCCTTCTCCAACATAAAACATCTCCAAATATTTTATGGTCAACTCCTCAAAACCAATTATGAATTGAGAAGAAGATAACTATCTTATTTCAGAATGTATTCTCTTTCTCTCTCGATCTAACGTTGAACCTAGTATTTTTGGATGGTTTTGTGCGCTCCCTGTTACTCTTTCGTGTGAAGTTCCAACTAGTTCCGAAGTGTAGAAATAAAAATACGACAGAGCATGATAAAAACAAGAATAACTTGACGGATACCGATTTTTCGGTACTAGTGTGAGAGATACAAGATGCCAACGTCATCTCTAATACCAAGAAGACGACGACGAGAAGAGATGGGGACATTAACAGAAGTTTTCGCTACGGACAATGGAATAGGCCTTTATAGAGTCTGTGTATTTGGAATCCATAGGTTTGGAACCATCATGAAATTACATGGTTGAACACCTCCTTCTCCAACATAAAACATCTCCAAATATTTTATTGTCAACTCCTCAAAACAAATTATGAATTGAGAAGAATATATCTATCTTATTTCAGAATATATTCTCTTTCTCTATCGATCTAACTTCGACCCTAGTATTTTTGGATGGTTTTGTGCACTCCCCGTGACTCTTTCGTGTGAAGTTCCAACTAGTTCCAAAGTGTCGAAATAAAAATACGGCGAGCATGATGAAAAACAAGAAGAACTTGAGGGATACCGATTTTTCGGTACTAGTGTGAGAGATACAAGACGCCAACGTCATCTCTAATACCCAAAAGACGACGACCAAAAGAGATGGGGACGTTAACGAAGTTTTCGGTACGGAAAATGGAATGGGCCTTTATAGAGTCTGTATTTGGAATCCATAGGTTTGGAACCATCATGAAATTACATGGTTTAACACCGCCTTCTCCAACATAAAACATCTCCAAATATTTTATGGTCAACTCGCTCAAAACCAATTATGAATTGAGAAGAAGATAACTATCTTATTTCAGAATGTATTCGTTTCTCTCTCGATCTAACGTCGAACCTAGTATTTTTGGATGGTTTTGTGCACTCCCCGTTACTCTTTCGTGTGAAGTTCCAACTAACTCCAAAGGGTAGAAATAAAAATATGACGAGCCGATGAAAAACGATAGTAACTTGACGGAGACCGATTTTTCGGTACTAGTGTGAGAGATACAAGACGCCAACGTCATCTCTAATACCAAGAAGACGACGACCGAAAGAGATGTGGATGTTAACAAAAGTTTTCTGCACGGAAAATGGAATTGGCCTTTATATAGTACGTGTATTTGGAATCCAAAGGTTTAGAACCATCATGCAATTACATGGTTTAACACCGCCTTCTCCAACATAAAACATCTCCAAATATTTTATGGTCAACTCCTCAAAACCAATTATGAATTGAGAAGAAGATAACTATCTTATTTCGAATGTATTCTCTTTCTCTCTCGATCTAACGTTGAACCTAGTATTTTTGGATGGTTTTGTGCGCTCCCCGTTACTCTTTCGTGTGAAGTTCCAACTAGCTCCGAAGTGTAGAAATAAAAATACGACGAGAGCATGATAAAAACGAGAAGAACTTGACGGATACCGATTTTTCGGTACTAGTGTGAGAGATACAAGATGCCAACGTCATCTCTAATACCAAGAAGACGACGACGAGAAGAGATGGGGACATTAACAGAAGTTTTCGCTACGGACAATGGAATGGGCCTTTATAGAGTCTGTGTATTTGGAATCCATAGGTTTGGAACCATCATGAAATTACATGGTTGAACACCGCCTTCTCCAACATAAAACATCTCCAAATATTTTATTGTCAACTCCTCAAAACAAATTATGAATTGAGAAGAATATATCTATCTTATTTCGGAATATATTCTCTTTCTCTATCGATCTAACTTCGACCCTAGTATTTTTGGATGGTTTTGTGCACTCCCCGTGACTCTTTCGTGTGAAGTTCCAACTAGTTCCAAAGTGTCGAAATAAAAATACGGCGAGCATGATGAAAAACAAGAAGAACTTGAGGGATACCGATTTTTCGGTACTAGGGTGAGAGATACAAGACGCCAACGTCATCTCTAATACCCAAAAGACGACGACCAAAAGAGATGGGGACGTTAACGAAGTTTTCGGTACGGAAAATGGAATGGGCCTTTATAGAGTCCTGTATTTGGAATCCATAGGTTTGGAACCATCATGAAATTACATGGTTTAACACCGCCTTCTCCAACATAAAACATCTCCAAATATTTTATGGTCAACTCGCTCAAAACCAATTATGAATTGAGAAGAAGATAACTATCTTATTTCAGAATGTATTCTGTTTCTCTCTCGATCTAACGTCAAACCTAGTATTTTTGGATGGTTTTGTGCACTCCCTGTTACTCTTTCGTGTGAAGTTCCAACTAACTCCAAAGGGTAGAAATAAAAATATGACAGAGCCTGATGAAAAACGATAAGAATTTGACGGAGACCGATTTTTCGGTACTAGTGTGAGAGATACAAGACGCCAACATCATCTCTAATACCAAGAAGACGACGACCAGAAGAGATGTGGATGTTAACAAAAGTTTTCTGCACGGAAAATGGAATTGGCCTTCATATAGTCTGTGTATTTGGAATCCAAAGGTTTAGAACCATCATGCAATTACATGGTTTAACACCGCCTTCTCCAACATAAAACATCTCCAAATATTTTATGGTCAACTCCTCAAAACCAATTATGAATTGAGAAGAAGATAACTATCTTATTTCAGAATGTATTCTGTTTCTCTCTCGATCTAACGTCGAACCTAGTATTTTTGGATGGTTTTGTGCACTCCCTGTTACTCTTTCGTGTGAAGTTCCAACTAACTCCAAAGGGTAGAAATAAAAATATGACAGAGCCTGATGAAAAACGATAAGAATTTGACGGAGACCGATTTTTCGGTACTAGTGTTAGAGATACAAGACGCCAACGTCATCTCTAATACCAAGAAGACGACGACCAGAAGAGATGTGGATGTTAACAAAAGTTTTCTGCACGGAAAATGGAATTGGCCTTTATATAGTCCGTGTATTTGGAATCCAAAGGTTTAGAACCATCATGCAATTACATGGTTTAACACCGCCTTCTCCAACATAAAACATCTCCAAATATTTTATGGTCAACTCCTCAAAACCAATTATGAATTGAGAAGAAGATAACTATCTTATTTCGAATGTATTCTCTTTCTCTCTCGATCTAACGTTGAACCTAGTATTTTTGGATGGTTTTGTGCGCTCCCCGTTACTCTTTCGTGTGAAGTTCCAACTAGTTCCGAAGTGTAGAAATAAAAATACGACGAGCATGATAAAAACGAGAATAACTTGACGGATACCGATTTTTCGGTACTAGTGTGAGAGATACAAGATGCCAACGTCATCTCTAATACCAAGAAGACGACGACGAGAAGAGATGGGGACATTAACAGAAGTTTTCGCTACGGACAATGGAATAGGCCTTTATAGAGTACCGTGTATTTGGAATCCATAGGTTTGGAACCATCATGAAATTACATGGTTGAACACCTCCTTCTCCAACATAAAACATCTCCAAATATTTTATTGTCAACTCCTCAAAACAAATTATGAATTGAGAAGAATATATCTATCTTATTTCAGAATATATTCTCTTTCTCTATCGATCTAACTTCGACCCTAGTATTTTTGGATGGTTTTGTGCACTCCCCGTGACTCTTTCGTGTGAATTTCCAACTAGTTCCAAAGTGTCGAAATAAAAATACGGCGAGCATGATGAAAAACAAGAAGAACTTGAGGGATACCGATTTTTCGGTACTAGTGTGAAAGATACAAGACGCCAACGTCATCTCTAATACCCAAAAGACGACGACCAAAAGAGATGGGGACGTTAACGAAGTTTTCGGTACGGAAAATGGAATGGGCCTTTATAGAGTCTGTGTATTTGGAATCCATAGGTTTGGAACCATCATGAAATTACATGGTTTAACACCGCCTTCTCCAACATAAAACATCTCCAAATATTTTATGGTCAACTCCTCAAAACCAATTATGAATTGAGAAGAAGATAACTATCTTATTTCGAATGTATTCGTTTCTCTCTCGATCTAACGTCGAACCTAGTATTTTTGGATGGTTTTGTGCACTCCCCGTTACTCTTTCGTGTGAAGTTCCAACTAACTCCAAAGGGTAGAAATAAAAATATGACAGAGCCTGATGAAAAACGATAAGAACTTGAAGGAGACCGATTTTTCGGTACTAGTGTGAGAGATACAAGACGCCAACGTCATCTCTAATACCAAGAAGACGACGACCAGAAGAGATGTGGATGTTAACAAAAGTTTTCTGCACGGAAAATGGAATTGGCCTTTATATAGTCTGTGTATTTGGAATCCAAAGGTTTAGAACCATCATGCAATTACATGGTTTAACACCGCCTTCTCCAACATAAAACATCTCCAAATATTTTATGGTCAACTCCTCAAAACCAATTATGAATTGAGAAGAAGATAACTATCTTATTTCGAGAATGTATTCTCTTTCTCTCTCGATCTAACGTTGAACCTAGTATTTTTGGTTGGTTTTGTGCGCTCCTCGTTACTCTTTCGTGTGAAGTTCCAACTAGCTCCGAAGTGTAGAAATAAAAATACGACGAGCATGATAAAAACGAGAAGAACTTGACGGATACCGATTTTTCGGTACTAGTGTGAGAGATACAAGATGCCAACGTCATCTCTAATACCAAGAAGACGACGACGAGAAGAGATGGGGACATTAACAGAAGTTTTCGCTACGGACAATGGAATGGGCCTTTATAGAGTCTGTGTATTTGGAATCCATAGGTTTGGAACCATCATGAAATTACATGGTTGAACACCGCCTTCTCCAACATAAAACATCTCCAAATATTTTATTGTCAACTCCTCAAAACAAATTATGAATTGAGAAGAATATATCTATCTTATTTCAGAATCTATTCTCTTTCTCTATCGATCTAACTTCGACCCTAGTGTTTTTGGATGGTTTTGTGCACTCCCCGTGACTCTTTCGTGTGAAGTTCCAACTAGTTCCAAAGTGTCGAAATAAAAATACGGCAGAGCATGATGAAAAACAAGAAGAACTTGAGGGATACCGATTTTTCGGTACTAGTGTGAGAGATACAAGACGCCAACGTCATCTCTAATACCCAAAAGACGACGACCAAAAGAGATGGGGACGTTAACAGAAGGTTTCGGTACGGAAAATGAAATGGGCCTTTATAGAGTCTGTGTATTTGGAATCCATAGGTTTGGAACCATCATGAAATTACATGGTTTAACACCGCCTTATCCAACATAAAACATCTCCAAATATTTTATGGTCAACTCCTCAAAACTAATTATGAATTGAGAAGAAGATAACTATCTTATTTCAGAATGTATTTTGTTTCTCTCTCGATCTAACGTCGAACCTAGTATTTTTGGATGGTTTTGTGCACTCCCTGTTACTCTTTCGTGTGAAGTTCCAACTAACTCCAAAGGGTAGAAATAAAAATATGACAGATCCTGATGAAAAACGATAAGAACTTGACAGAGACCGATTTTTGGGTACTAGAGTGAGAGATACAAGACGCCAACGTCATCTCTAATACCAAGAAGACAACGACCAGAAGAGATGGGGATTTTAACAAAAGTTTTCTGTACGGAAAATGGAATTGGCCTTTTTATAGTCTGAGTATTTGGAATCCATAGGTTTGGAACCATCATGAAATTACATGGTTGAACACCGCCTTCTTCAACTTAAAACTTCTCAAAACATTTTATTGTCAACTCCTCAAATCAAATTATGAATTGAGAAGAAGATATCAATCTTCTTTCAGAATGTATTCTCTTTCTCTCTCGATCTAACCTCGAACCTAGTATTTTTGGATGGTTTTGTGCACTCCCCGTTACTCTTTCGTGTGAAGTTCCAACTAGCTCCAAAGTGTAGAAATAAAAATACGATAGACCGTGATGAAAAACAAGAAGAACTTGACGGAAACCGATTTTTCGGTACTAGTGTGAGAGATACAAGACGCCAACGGTATCTCTAATACCAAGAAGACGACGACCAGAAGAGATGGGGGCGTTAACAGAAGTTTTCGGTATAGACAAAGGAACGGGCTGATATAGAGTCTGAGTATTTGGAATCCATAGGTTTGGAACCATCATGAAACTACATGGTTGAACACCGCCTTCTTCAACTTAAAACTTCTCAAAATATTTTATTGTCAACTCCGCAAATCAAATTATGAATTGAGAAGAAGATATCTATCTTCTTTCAGAATGTATTCTCTTTCTCTGTCGATCTAACCTCGAACCTAGTATTTTTGGATGGTTTTGTGCACTCCCCGTTACTCTTTCGTGTGAAGTTCCAACTAGCTCCAAAGTGTAGAAATAAAAATACGATAGACCGTGATGAAAAACAAGAAGAACTTGACGGAAACCGATTTTTCGGTACTAGTGTGGGAGATACAAGACGCCAACGGTATCTCTAATACCAAGAAGACGACGACCAGAAGAGATGGGGGCGTTAACAGAAGTTTACGGTACGGACAATGAAATGGGCCTTTATAGAGTCTGTGTATTTGGAATCCATAGGTTTGGAACCATCATGAAATTACATGGTTTAACACCGCCTTATCCAACATAAAACATCTCCAAATATTTTATGGTCAACTCCTCAAAACCAATTATGAATTGAGAAGAAGATAACTATCTTATTTCAGAATGTATTCTCTTTCTCTCTCGATCTAACGTCGAACCTAGTATGTTTCGATGGTTTTGTGCACTCCCCGTTACTCTTTCGTGTGAAGTTCCAATTAGCTCCCAAGTGTAGAAATAAAAATACGACAGAGCAAGATGAAAAACGAGAAGAACTTGACGGATACCGATTTTTCGGTACTAGTGTGAGAGATAAAAGATGCCAACGTCATCTCTAATACCAAGAAGACGACGACGAGAAGAGATGGGAACGTTAACAGAATTTATCGGTACGGACAATGGAATGGGCCTTTATAGAGTCTGTGTATTTGGAATCCATAAGTTTGGATCCATCATGAAATTACATGGTTTAACACCGCCTTCTCCAACATAAAACATCTCCAAATATTTTTTTGTCAACTCCTCAAAACCAATTATGAATTGAGAAGAAGATAGCTATCTTATTTCAGAATGTATTCTCTTTCTCTCTCGATCTAACGTCAAACCTAGTATTTTTTTATGGTTTTGTGCACTCCCTGTTACTCTTTCGTGTGAAGTTCCAACTAGCTCCGAAGTGTAGAAATAAAAATACGACAGAGCATGATGAAAAACGAGAAGAACTTGACGGATACCGATTTTTCGGTACTAGTGTGAGAGATAAAAGATGCCAACGTCATCTCTAATACCAAGAAGACGACGACGAGAAGAGATGGGAACGTTAATAGAATTTTTCGGTACGGACAATGGAATGGGCCTTTATAGAGTCTGTGTATTTGGAATCCATAAGTTTGGAACCATCATGAAATTACATGGTTTAACACCGCCTTCTCCAACATAAAACATCTCCAAATATTTTATGGTCAACTCCTCGAAAAAAATTATAAATTGAGAAGAAGATAGCTATCTTATTTCAGAATATATTTTCCTTCTCTCTCGATCTAACGTCGAAGCTAGTATGTTTGGATGGTTTTGTAAACTCCTCGTGACTCTATCGTGTGAAGTTCCAACTAGCTCCAAAGTGTAGAAATCAAAATATGAAAGAGCATGATGAAAAACAAGAAGCACTTGACGGATACCGATTTTTCGGTACTAGTGTGAGAGATACAAGACACCAACGTGATCTCTTACCAAGAAGACAACGACCAGAAGAGCTGGGGACGTTAACAGAAGTTTTCGGTACGAACAATGGAACGGGCCTTTATAGAGTCTATGTATTTGGAATCCATAGGTTTGGAAACATCATGAAATTACATGGTTTAACACCGCCTTCTCCAACATAAAACTTCTCAAATTATTTTATTGTCAATTCCTCAAAACAATATATGAATTGAGAAGAAGATATCTATCTTACCTTAGGATGTATTCTCTTTCTCTGTCGATCTAACCTCGAACCTAGTATTTTTTGATGGTTTTGTGCACTCCCCGTGACTCTTTCGTGTGAAGTTCCAACTAGCTCCAAAGTGTCGAAATAAAAATACGGCAGAGCATGATGAAAAACAAGAAGAACTTGAGGGATACCGATTTTTCGGTACTAGTGTGAGAGATACAAGACGCCAACGTCATCTCTAATACCCAAAAGACGACTACCAAAAGAGATGGGGACGTTAACAGAAGTTTTCGGTACGGAAAATGGAATGGGCCTTTATAGAGTCTGTGTATTTGGAATCCATAGGTTTGGATCCATCATGAAATTACATGGTTTAACACCGCCTTCTCCAACATAAAACATCTCCAAATATTTTATGGTCAACTCCTCAAAACCAATTATGAATTTAGAAGAAGATAACTATCTTATTTCAGAATGTATTCTCTTTCTCTCTCGATCTAACGTCGAACCTAGTATGTTTCGATGGTTTTGTGCACTCCCCGTTACTCTTTCGTGTGAAGTTCCAACTAGCTCCAAAGTGTAGAAATAAAAATGCGACAGAGCATGATGAAAAACGAGAAGAACTTGACGGATACCGATTTTTCGGTACTAGTGTGAGAGATAAAAGATTCCAACGTCATCTCTAATACCAAGAAGACGACGACGAGAAGAGATGGGAATGTTAACAGAATTTTTCGGTACGGACAATGGAATGGGCCTTTATAGAGTCTGTGTATTTGGAATCCATAAGTTTGGAACCATCATGAAATTACATTGTTTAACACCGCCTTCTCCAACATAAAACATCTCCAAATATTTTATGGTCAACTCCTCAAAACAAATTATAAATTGAGAAGAAGATAGCTATCTTATTTCAGAATGTATTTTCCTTCTCTCTCGATCTAACATCGAACCTAGTATGTTTGGATGGTTTTGTAAACTCCTCGTGACTCTTTCGTGTGAAGTTCAAACTAGCTCCAAAGTGTAGAAATCAAAATATGAAAGAGCATGATGAAAAACAAGAAGCACTTGGCGGATACCGATTTTTCGGTACTAGTGTGAGAGATACAAGACACCAACGTGATCTCTTACCAAGAAGACAACGACCGAAGAAAATTTGGGGACGTTAACAGAAGTTTTCGGTACGGAAAATGGAATGGGCCTTTATAGAGTCTGTGTATTTGGAATCCATAGGTTTGGAAACATCATGAAATTACATGGTTTAACACCGCCTTCTCCAACATAAAACTTCTCAAATTATTTTATTGTCAACTCCTCAAAACAATATATGAATTGAGAAGAAGATATCTATCTTACCTTAGGATGTATTCTCTTTCTCTGTCGATCTAACCTCGAACCTAGTATTTGTGGATGGTTTTGTGAACTCCCCGTGACTCTTTCGTGTGAAGTTCCAACTAGATCCAAAGTGTCGAAAAAATGCGATAGAGCATGATGAAAGCCAAGAAGAACTTGAGGGATACCGATTTTTCGGTACTAGTGTGAGAGATACAAGACGCCAACGTCATCTCTAATACCAAGAAGACGACGACTAGAAGAGATGGGGACGGTAAGAGAAGTTTTCGGTACGGACAATGGAATGGGTCTTTATAGAGTCTGTGTATTTGGAATCCATAGGTTTGGGACCATCATGAAATTACATTGTTTAACACAGCCTTCTCCAACATAAAATATCTCCAAATATTTTATGGTCAACTCCTCAAAACCAATTATGAATTGAGAAGAAGATAACTATCTTATTTCAGAATGTATTCTCTTTCTCTCTCGATCTAACGTCGAACCTAGTTTGTTTCGATGGTTTTGTGCACTCCCCGTTACTCTTTCGTGTGAAGTTCCAACTAGCTCCAAAGTGTAGAAATAAAAATATGACAGAGCATGATGAAAAACAAGAAGAACTTGACGGATACCGATTTTTCCGTACTAGTGTGTGAGATACAAGACGCCAACATCTTCTCTAATACAAAAAAGACGACCACCAGAAGAGATGGGGACGTTAACAGAAGTTTTCGGTATAGGCAAAGGAACGGGCTTATATAGAGTCTGAGTATTTGGAATCCATAGGTTTGGAACCATCATGAAATTACATGGTTGAACACCGCCTTCTTCAACTTAAAACTTCTCAAAATATTTTATTGTCAACTCCTCAAAACAAATTATGAATTGAGAAGAAGATAGCTATCTTATTTCAGAATGTATTTTCCTTCTCTCTCGATCTAACGTCGAACCTAGTATGTTTGGATGGTTTTGTAAACTCCTCGTGACTCTTTCGTGTGAAGTTCCAACTAGCTCCAAAGTGTAGAAATCAAAATATGAAAGAGCATGATGAAAAACAAGAAGCACTTGGCGGATACCGATTTTTCGGTACTAGTGTGAGAGATACAAGACACCAACGTGATCTCTTACCAAGAAGACAACGACCAGAAGAGCTGGGGACGTTAACAGAAGTTTTCGGTACGGAAAATGGAATGGGCCTTTATAGAGTCTGTGTATTTGGAATCCATAGGTTTGGAAACATCATGAAATTACATGGTTTAACACCGCCTTCTCCAACATAAAACTTCTCAAATTATTTTATTGTCAACTCCTCAAAACAATATATGAATTGAGAAGAAGATATCTATCTTACCTTAGGATGTATTCTCTTTCTCTCGTCGATCTAACCTCGAACCTAGTATTTTTGGATGGTTTTGTGAACTCCCCGTGACTCTTTCGTGTGAAGTTCCAACTAGATCCAAAGTGTCGAAAAAATGCGATAGAGCATGATGAAAGCCAAGAAGAACTTGAGGGATACCGATTTTTCGGTACTAGTGTGAGAGATACAAGACGCCAACGTCATCTCTAATACCAAGAAGACGACGACTAGAAGAGATGGGGACGGTAAGAGAAGTTTTCGGTACGGACAATGGAATGGGCCTTTATAGAGTCTGTGTATTTGGAATCCATAGGTTTGGGACCATCATGAAATTACATTGTTTAACACAGCCTTCTCCAACATAAAATATCTCCAAATATTTTATGGTCAACTCCTCAAAACCAATTATGAATTGAGAAGAAGATAACTATCTTATTTCAGAATGTATTCTCTTTCTCTCTCGATCTAACGTCGAACCTAGTTTGTTTCGATGGTTTTGTGCACTCCCCGTTACTCTTTCGTGTGAAGTTCCAACTAGCTCCAAAGTGTAGAAATAAAAATATGACGAGCATGATGAAAAACAAGAAGAACTTGACGGATACCGATTTTTCCGTACTAGTGTGTGAGATACAAGACGCCAACATCTTCTCTAATACAAAAAAGACGACCACCAGAAGAGATGGGGACGTTAACAGAAGTTTTCGGTATAGACAAAGGAACGGGCTTATATAGAGTCTGAGTATTTGGAATCCATAGGTTTGGAACCATCATGAAATTACATGGTTGAACACCGCCTTCTTCAACTTAAAACTTCTCAAAATATTTTATTGTCAACTCCTTAAAACAAATTATGAACTGAGATGAAGATATCTATCTTATTTCGAATGTACTCTCTTTCTCTCGTCGATCTAACCTCGAACCTAGTTTTCTTGGATGGTTTTGTGCACTCCCTGTGACTCTTTCGTGTGAAGTTCCACCTAACTCCAAAGTGTCGAAAAAAGCGTGACGAGCATGATGAAAAAAAAGAAGAACTTGAGGGATACCGATTTTTCGGTACTAGTGTGAGAGATACAAGACGCCAACGTTATCTCTAATACCAAGAAGACGACGACCAGAAGAGATGGGGACGTTAACAGAAGTTTTCGGTATAGACAAAGGAACGGGCCGATATAGAGTCCGAGTATTTGGAATCCATAGGTTTGGAACCATAATGAAATTACATGGTTGAACACCGCCTTCTTCAACTTAAAACTTCTCAAAATATTTTATTGTCAACTCCTCAAATCAAATTATGAATTGAGAAGAAGATATCTATCTTCTTTCGAATGTATTCTCTTTCTCTCGTCGATCTAACCTCGAACCTAGTATTTTTGGATGGTTTTGTGCACTCCCCGTTACTCTTTCGTGTGAAGTTCCAACTAGCTCCAAAGTGTAGAAACAAAAATACGACGAGCATGATGAAAAAAAAGAAGAACTTGAGGGATACCGATTTTTCGGTACTAGTGTGAGAGATACAAGATGCCAACGTTATCTCTAATACCAAGAAGACGACGACCAGAAGAGATGTGGACGTTAACAGAAGTTTTCGGTATAGACAAAGGAACGGGCCGATATAGAGTCCGAGTATTTGGAATCCATAGGTTTGGAACCATCATGAAATTACATGGTTGAACACCGCCTTCTTCAACTTAAAACTTCTCAAAATATTTTATTGTCAACTCCTCAAATCAAATTATGAATTCGAAGAAGATATCTATCTTCTTTCGAATGTATTCTCTTTCTCTGTCGATCTAACCTCGAACCTAGTATTTTTGGATGGTTTTGTGCACTCCCCGTTACTCTTTCGTGTGAAGTTCCAACTAGCTCCAAAGTGTAGAAATAAAAATACGATAGAGCATGATGAAAAAGAAGAAGAATTTGACGGATACCGATTTATCGGTACTAGTGTGAGAGATAAAAGATGCCAACATCATCTCTAATACCAAGAAGACGACGACCAGAAGAGATCGGGACGTTAACAGAAGTTTTCGGTATAGACAAAAGAACGTGCTTTTATAGAGTATGAGTATTTGGAATCCATAGGATTTGAACCATCATTAAATTACATGGTTGAACACCGCTTTCTTCAACTTAAAACTTCTCAAAATATTTTATTGTCAACTCCTTAAAACAAATTATGAACTCGAGATGAAGATATCTATCTTATTTCGAATGTACTCTCTTTCTCCGTCGATCTAACCTCGAACCTAGTTTTCTTGGATGGTTTTGTGCACTCCCCGTGACTCTTTCGTGTGAAGTTCCACCTAACTCCAAAGTGTCGAAAAAAAGCGTGACGAGCATGATGAAAAAAAGAAGAACTTGAGGGATACCGATTTTTCGGTACTAGTGTGAGAGATACAAGACGCCAACGTTATCTCTAATACCAAGAAGACGACGACCGAAGAGATGGGGACGTTAACGAAAGTTTTCGGTATAGACAAAGGAACGGGCCGATATAGAGTCTGAGTATTTGGAATCCATAGGTTTGGAACCATAATGAAATTACATGGTTGAACACCGCCTTCTTCAACTTAAAACTTCTCAAAATATTTTATTGTCAACTCCTCAAATCAAATTATGAATTGAGAAGAAGATATCTATCTTCTTTCAGAATGTATTCTCTTTCTCTGTCGATCTAACCTCGAACCTAGTATTTTTGGATGGTTTTGTGCACTCCCCGTTACTCTTTCGTGTGAAGTTCCAACTAGCTCCAAAGTGTAGAAATAAAAATACGATAGAGCATGATGAAAAACAAGAAGAATTTGACGGATACCGATTTATTGGTACTAGTGTGAGAGATAAAAGATGCCAACATCATCTCTAATACCAAGAAGACGACGACCAGAAGAGATCGGGACGTTAACAGAAGTTTTCGGTATAGACAAAGGAACGTGCTTTTATAGAGTATGAGTATTTGGAATCCATAGGTTTGGAACCATCATGAAATTACATGGTTGAACACCGCCTTCTTCAACTTAAAACTTCTCAAAATATTTTATTGTCAACTCCTTAAAACAAATTATGAACTGAGATGAAGATATCTATCTTATTTCAGAATGTACTCTCTTTCTCTGTCGATCTAACCTCGAACCTAGTTTTCTTGGATGGTTTTGTGCACTCCCCGTGACTCTTTCGTGTGAAGTTCCACCTAACTCCAAAGTGTCGAAAAAAGCGTGACGAGCATGATGAAAAAAAAGAAGAACTTGAGGGATACCGATTTTTCGGTACTAGTGTGAGAGATACAAGACGCCAACGTTATCTCTAATACCAAGAAGACGACGACCAGAAGAGATGGGGACGTTAACAGAAGTTTTCGGTATAGACAAAGGAACGGGCTGATATAGAGTCTGAGTATTTGGAATCCATAGGTTTGGAACCATAATGAAATTACATGGTTGAACACCGCCTTCTTCAACTTAAAACTTCTCAAAATATTTTATTGTCAACTCCTCAAATCAAATTATGAATTGAGAAGAAGATATCTATCTTCTTTCAGAATGTATTCTCTTTCTCTGTCGATCTAACCTCGAACCTAGTATTTTTGGATGGTTTTGTGCACTCCCCGTTACTCTTTCGTGTGAAGTTCCAACTAGCTCCAAAGTGTAGAAACAAAAATACGACAGAGCATGATGAAAAAAAAGAAGAACTTGAGGGATACCGATTTTTCGGTACTAGTGTGAGAGATACAAGATGCCAACGTTATCTCTAATACCAAGAAGACGACGACCAGAAGAGATGTGGACGTTAACAGAAGTTTTCGGTATAGACAAAGGAACGGGCTGATATAGAGTCTGAGTATTTGGAATCCATAGGTTTGGAACCATCATGAAATTACATGGTTGAACACCGCCTTCTTCAACTTAAAACTTCTCAAAATATTTTATTGTCAACTCCTCAAATCAAATTATGAATTCGAAAGAAGATATCTATCTTCTTTCGAATGTATTCTCTTTCTCTCGTCGATCTAACCTCGAACCTAGTATTTTTGGATGGTTTTGTGCACTCCCCGTTACTCTTTCGTGTGAAGTTCCAACTAGCTCCAAAGTGTAGAAATAAAAATACGATAGAGCATGATGAAAAAGAAGAAGAATTTGACGGATACCGATTTATCGGTACTAGTGTGAGAGATAAAAGATGCCAACATCATCTCTAATACCAAGAAGACGACGACCAGAAGAGATCGGGACGTTAACAGAAGTTTTCGGTATAGACAAAGGAACGTGCTTTTATAGAGTATGAGTATTTGGAATCCATAGGATTTGAACCATCATTAAATTACATGGTTGAACACCGCTTTCTTCAACTTAAAACTTCTCAAAATATTTTATTGTCAACTCCTTAAAACAAATTATGAACTGAGATGAAGATATCTATCTTATTTCGAATGTACTCTCTTTCTCTCGTCGATCTAACCTCGAACCTAGTTTTCTTGGATGGTTTTGTGCACTCCCCGTGACTCTTTCGTGTGAAGTTCCACCTAACTCCAAAGTGTCGAAAAAGCGTGACGAGAGCATGATGAAAAAAAAAGAAGAACTTGAGGGATACCGATTTTTCGGTACTAGTGTGAGAGATACAAGACGCCAACGTTATCTCTAATACCAAGAAGACGACGACCGAAGAGATGGGGACGTTAACGAAGTTTTCGGTATAGACAAAGGAACGGGCCGATATAGAGTCCGAGTATTTGGAATCCATAGGTTTGGAACCATAATGAAATTACATGGTTGAACACCGCCTTCTTCAACTTAAAACTTCTCAAAATATTTTATTGTCAACTCCTCAAATCAAATTATGAATTGAGAAGAAGATATCTATCTTCTTTCGAATGTATTCTCTTTCTCTGTCGATCTAACCTCGAACCTAGTATTTTTGGATGGTTTTGTGCACTCCCCGTTACTCTTTCGTGTGAAGTTCCAACTAGCTCCAAAGTGTAGAAATAAAAATACGATAGAGCATGATGAAAAACAAGAAGAATTTGACGGATACCGATTTATCGGTACTAGTGTGAGAGATAAAAGATGCCAACATCATCTCTAATACCAAGAAGACGACGACCAGAAGAGATCGGGACGTTAACAGAAGTTTTCGGTATAGACAAAGGAACGTGCTTTTATAGAGTATGAGTATTTGGAATCCATAGGATTTGAACCATCATTAAATTACATGGTTGAACACCGCCTTCTTCAACTTAAAACTTCTCAAAATATTTTATTGTCAACTCCTTAAAACAAATTATGAACCGAGATGAAGATATCTATCTTATTTCGAATGTACTCTCTTTCTCTCGTCGATCTAACCTCGAACCTAGTTTTCTTGGATGGTTTTGTGCACTCCCCGTGACTCTTTCGTGTGAAGTTCCACCTAACTCCAAAGTGTCGAAAAAACGGTGACAGAGCATGATGAAAAAAAAGAAGAACTTGAGGGATACCGATTTTTCGGTACTAGTGTGAGAGATACAAGACGCCAACGTTATCTCTAATACCAAGAAGACGACGACCAGAAAAGATGGGGACGTTAACAGAAGTTTTCGGTATAGACAAAGGAACGGGCTGATATAGAGTCTGAGTATTTGGAATCCATAGGTTTGGAACCATCATGAAATTACATGGTCGAACACCGCCTTCTTCAACTTAAAACTTCTCAAAATATTTTATTGTCAACTCCTCAAATCAAATTATGAATTGAGAAGAAGATATCTATCTTCTTTCAGAATGTATTCTCTTTCTCTGTCGATCTAACCTCGAACCTAGTATTTTTGGATGGTTTTGTGCACTCCCCGTTATTCTTTCGTGTGAAGTTCCAACTAGCTCCAAAGTGTAGAAATAAAAATACGATAGACCATGGTGAAAAACAAGAAGAATTTGACGGATACCGATTTTTCGGTACTAGTGTGAGAGATAAAAGATGCCAACATCATCTCTAATACCAAGAAGACGACGACCAGAAGAGATCGGGACGTTAACAGAAGTTTTCGGTATAGACAAAGGAACGTGCTTTTATAGAGTATGAGTATTTGGAATCCATAGGATATGAACCATCATTAAATTACATGGTTGAACACCGCCTTCTTCAACTTAAAACTTCTCAAAATATTTTATTGTCAACTCCTTAAAACAAATTATGAACTGAGAGGAAGATATCTATCTTATTTCAGAATGTACTCTCTTTCTCTGTCGATCTAACCTCGAACCTAGTTTTCTTGGATGGTTTTGTGCACCCCCTGTGACTCTTTCGTGTGAAGTTCCACCTAACTCCAAAGTGTCGAAAAAACTGTGACAGAGCATGATGAAAAAAAAGAAGAACTTGAGGGATACCGATTTTTCGGTACTAGTGTGAGAGATACAAGACGCCAACGTTATCTCTAATACCAAGAAGACGACGACCAGAAGAGATGGGGACGTTAACAGAAGTTTTCGGTATAGACAAAGGAACGGGCCGATATAGAGTCTGAGTATTTGGAATCCATAGGTTTGGAACCATAATGAAATTACATGGTTGAACACCGCCTTCTTCAACTTAAAACTTCTCAAAATATTTTATTGTCAACTCCTCAAATCAAATTATGAATTGAGAAGAAGATATCTATCTTCTTTCGAATGTATTCTCTTTCTCTATCGATCTAACCTCGAACCTAGTATTTTTGGATGGTTTTGTGCACTCCCCGTTACTCTTTCGTGTGAAGTTCCAACTAGCTCCAAAGTGTAGAAATAAAAATACGATAGAGCATGATGAAAAACAAGAAGAATTTGACGGATACCGATTTATCGGTACTAGTGTGAGAGATAAAAGATGCCAACATCATCTCTAATACCAAGAAGACGACGACCAGAAGAGATCGGGACGTTAACAGAAGTTTTCGGTATAGACAAAGGAACGTGCTTTTATAGAGTATGAGTATTTGGAATCCATAGGATTTGAACCATCATTAAATTACATGGTTGAACACCGCCTTCTTCAACTTAAAACTTCTCAAAATATTTTATTGTCAACTCCTTAAAACAAATTATGAACTGAGATGAAGATATCTATCTTATTTCAGAATGTACTCTCTTTCTCTGTCGATCTAACCTCGAACCTAGTTTTCTTGGATGGTTTTGTGCACTCCCTGTGACTCTTTCGTGTGAAGTTCCACCTAACTCCAAAGTGTCGAAAAAACGGTGACAGAGCATGATGAAAAAGAAGAAGAACTTGAGGGATACCGATTTTTCGGTACTAGTGTGAGAGATACAAGACGCCAACGTTATCTCTAATACCAAGAAGACGACGACCA
The DNA here is from genome assembly GCA_030674075.2 of Linum usitatissimum. Lineage (NCBI taxonomy): Eukaryota > Viridiplantae > Streptophyta > Magnoliopsida > Malpighiales > Linaceae > Linum > Linum usitatissimum. The sequence goes on along the minus strand of JAUJYP020001419.1, from coordinate 40,252 downwards.
GAAAAGATGGGGACGTTAACAGAAGTTTTCGGTATAGACAAAGGAACGGGCCGATATAGAGTCCGAGTATTTGGAATCCATAGGTTTGGAACCATCATGAAATTACATGGTTGAACACCGCCTTCTTCAACTTAAAACTTCTCAAAATATTTTACCGTCAACTCCTCAAATCAAATTATGAATTGAGAAGAAGATATCTATCTTCTTTCAGAATGTATTCTCTTTCTCTGTCGATCTAACCTCGAACCTAGTATTTTTGGATGGTTTTGTGCACTCCCCGTTATTCTTTCGTGTGAAGTTCCAACTAGCTCCAAAGTGTAGAAATAAAAATACGATAGACCATGGTGAAAAACAAGAAGAATTTGACGGATACCGATTTATCGGTACTAGTGTGAGAGATAAAAGATGCCAACATCATCTCTAATACCAAGAAGACGACGACCAGAAGAGTTCGGGACGTTAACAGAAGTTTTCGGTATAGACAAAGGAACGTGCTTTTATAGAGTATGAGTATTTGGAATCCATAGGATTTGAACCATCATTAAATTACATGGTTGAACACCGCCTTCTTCAACTTAAAACTTCTCAAAATATTTTATTGTCAACTCCTTAAAACAAATTATGAACTGAGATGAAGATATCTATCTTATTTCGAATGTACTCTCTTTCTCTCGTCGATCTAACCTCGAACCTAGTTTTCTTGGATGGTTTTGTGCACTCCCCGTGACTCTTTCGTGTGAAGTTCCACCTAACTCCAAAGTGTCGAAAAAACGGTGACGAGCATGATGAAAAAAAGAAGAACTTGAGGGATACCGATTTTTCGGTACTAGTGTGAGAGATACAAGACGCCAACGTTATCTCTAATACCAAGAAGACGACGACCGAAAAGATGGGGACGTTAACGAAGTTTTCGTTATAGACAAAGGAACGGGCTGATATAGAGTCTGAGTATTTGGAATCCATAGGTTTGGAACCATCATGAAATTACATGGTTGAACACCGCCTTCTTCAACTTAAAACTTCTCAAAATATTTTATTGTCAACTCCTCAAATCAAATTATGAATTGAGAAGAAGATATCTATCTTCTTTCAGAATGTATTCTCTTTCTCTGTCGATCTAACCTCGAACCTAGTATTTTTGGATGGTTTTGTGCACTCCCCGTTATTCTTTCGTGTGAAGTTCCAACTAGCTCCAAAGTGTAGAAATAAAAATACGATAGACCATGGTGAAAAACAAGAAGAATTTGACGGATACCGATTTTTCGGTACTAGTGTGAGAGATAAAAGATGCCAACATCATCTCTAATACCAAGAAGACGACGACCAGAAGAGATCGGGACGTTAACAGAAGTTTTCGGTATAGACAAAGGAACATGCTTTTATAGAGTATGAGTATTTGGAATCCATAGGATATGAACCATCATTAAATTACATGGTTGAACACCGCCTTCTTCAACTTAAAACTTCTCAAAATATTTTATTGTCAACTCCTTAAAACAAATTATGAACTGAGAGGAAGATATCTATCTTATTTCGAGAATGTACTCTCTTTCTCTCGTCGATCTAACCTCGAACCTAGTTTTCTTGGATGGTTTTGTGCACCCCCTGTGACTCTTTCGTGTGAAGTTCCACCTAACTCCAAAGTGTCGAAAAAACTGTGACAGAGCATGATGAAAAAAAAGAAGAACTTGAGGGATACCGATTTTTTGGTACTAGTGTGAGAGATACAAGACGCCAACGTTATCTCTAATACCAAGAAGACGACGACCAGAAGAGATGGGGACGTTAACAGAAGTTTTCGGTATAGACAAAGGAACGGGCCGATATAGAGTCTGAGTATTTGGAATCCATAGGTTTGGAACCATAATGAAATTACATGGTTGAACACCGCCTTCTTCAACTTAAAACTTCTCAAAATATTTTATTGTCAACTCCTCAAATCAAATTATGAATTGAGAAGAAGATATCTATCTTCTTTCAGAATGTATTCTCTTTCTCTATCGATCTAACCTCGAACCTAGTATTTTTGGATGGTTTTGTGCACTCCCCGTTACTCTTTCGTGTGAAGTTCCAACTAGCTCCAAAGTGTAGAAATAAAAATACGATAGAGCATGATGAAAAACAAGAAGAATTTGACGGATACCGATTTATCGGTACTAGTGTGAGAGATAAAAGATGCCAACATCATCTCTAATACCAAGAAGACGACGACCGAAAGAGATCGGGACGTTAACAGAAGTTTTCGGTATAGACAAAGGAACGTGCTTTTATAGAGTATGAGTATTTGGAATCCATAGGATTTGAACCATCATTAAATTACATGGTTGAACACCGCCTTCTTCAACTTAAAACTTCTCAAAATATTTTATTGTCAACTCCTTAAAACAAATTATGAACCGAGATGAAGATATCTATCTTATTTCGAATGTACTCTCTTTCTCTTTCGATCTAACCTCGAACCTAGTTTTCTTGGATGGTTTTGTGCACTCCCTGTGACTCTTTCGTGTGAAGTTCCACCTAACTCCAAAGTGTCGAAAAAACGGTGACAGAGCATGATGAAAAAAAAGAAGAACTTGAGGGATACCGATTTTTCGGTACTAGTGTGAGAGATACAAGACGCCAACGTTATCTCTAATACCAAGAAGACGACGACCGGAAAAGATGGGGACGTTAACAGAAGTTTTCGGTATAGACAAAGGAACGGGCTGATATAGAGTCTGAGTATTTGGAATCCATAGGTTTGGAACCATCATGAAATTACATGGTTGAACACCGCCTTCTTCAACTTAAAACTTCTCAAAATATTTTACTGTCAACTCCTCAAATCAAATTATGAATTGAGAAGAAGATATCTATCTTCTTTCAGAATGTATTCTCTTTCTCTGTCGATCTAACCTCGAACCTAGTATTTTTGGATGGTTTTGTGCACTCCCCGTTATTCTTTCGTGTGAAGTTCCAACTAGCTCCAAAGTGTAGAAATAAAAATACGATAGACCATGGTGAAAAACAAGAAGAATTTGACGGATACCGATTTTTCGGTACTAGTGTGAGAGATAAAAGATGCCAACATCATCTCTAATACCAAGAAGACGACGACCAGAAGAGATCGGGACGTTAACAGAAGTTTTCGGTATAGACAAAGGAACGGGCTTATATATAGTCTGAGTATTTGGAATCCATAGGTTTGGAACCATCATTAAATTACACGGTTGAACACTACCTTCTTAAACTTAAAACTTCTCAAAATATTTTTTTGTCAACTCCTAAAAACAAATTATGTATTGAGATGAAGATATCTATCTTATTTCAGAATGTACTCTCTTTCTCTGTCGATCTAACCTCGAACCTAGTATTCTTGGATTTTTTTGTGCACTCCCTGTGACTCTTTCGTGTGAAGTTCCAACTAACTCCAAAGTGTCGAAAAAAATGCGACAGGGCATGATGAAAAAAAAGAAGAACTTGCGGGATACCGATTTTTCGGTACTAGTGTGAGAGATACAAGACGCCAACGTTATCACTAATACCAAGAAGACGACGACCAGAAGAGATGGGGACGTTAATAGAAGTTTTTGGTACAGACAATGGAATGGGCCTTTATAGAGTCTGTGTATTTGGAATCCATAGGTTTGGAACCATCATGAAATTACATGGTTTAACACCGCCTTGTCCAACATAAAACATCTCTAAATATTTTATGGTCAACTTCTCAAAACCAATTATAAATTTTGAAGAAGATAGCTATCTTATTTCAGAATTTTTTTTCCTTCTCTCTCGATCTAACGTCAAACCTAGTATGTTTGGATGGTTTTGTGCACTCCTCGTTACTCTTTCGTGTGAAGTTCCAACAAGCTCCAAAGTGTAGAAATAAAAATACGACAGAGGATGATGAAAAACAAGAAGAACTTGACGGAAACTGATTTTTTGGTCCTCGTGTTAGAGATACAAGTCGCCAACGTCATCTCTAATACCAAGAAGACGACGACCAGAAGAGATGGGGGCGTTAACAGAAGTTTTCGGTGTAGAGAAAGGAACGGGCTTATATAGAGTTTGATTATTTGGAATCCATAGGTTTGGAACCATTATGAAATTACATGGTTGAACACCGCCTTCTTCATCTTAAAACTTCTCAAAATATTTTATTGTCAACTCCTCAAATCAAATTATGAATTGAGAAGAAGATATCTATCTTCTTTCAGAATGTATTCTCTTTCTCTGTCGATCTAACCTCGAACCTAGTATTTTTGGATGGTTTTGTGCACTCCCCGTTATTCTTTCGTGTGAAGTTCCAACTAGCTCCAAAGTATAGAAATAAAAATACGATAGAGCATGATGAAAAACAAGAAGAATTTGACGGATACCGATTTTTCGGTACTAGTGTGAGAGATAAAAGATGCCAACATCATCTCTAATACCAAGAAGACAACGACCAGAAGAGATCGGGACGTTAATAGAAGTTTTCGGTATAGACAAAGGAACGGGCTTATATATAGTCTGAGTATTTGGAATCCATAGGTTTGGAACCATCATTAAATTACATGGTTGAACACCGCCTTCTAAAACTTAAAACTTGTCAAAATATTTTATTGTCAACTCCTAAAAACAAATTATGTATTGAGATGAAGATATCTATCTTATTTCAGAATGTACTCTCTTTCTCTGTCGATCTAACCTCGAACCTAGTATTCTTGGATGGTTTTGTGCACTCCCTGTGACTCTTTCGTGTGAAGTTCCAACTAACTCCAAAGTGTCGAAAAAAATGCGACAGAGCATGATGGAAAAAAGAAGAACTTGAGGGATACCGATTTTTCGGTACTAGTGTGAGAGATACAAGACGCCAACGTTATCACTAATACCAAGAAGACGACGACCAGAAGAGATGGGGATGTTAATAGAAGTTTTTGGTACAGGCAATGGAATGGGCCTATATATAGTCTGTGTATTTGGAATCCATAGGTTTGGAACCATCATGAAATTACATGGTTTAACACCGCCTTGTCCAACAAAAAACATCTCTAAATATTATATGGTCAACTTCTCAAAACCAATTATAAATTTTGAAGAAGATAGCTTTCTTATTTCAGAATTTATTTTCCTTCTCTCTCGATCTAACTTCAAACCTAGTATGTTTGGATGGTTTTGTGCACTCCTCGTTACTCTTTCGTGTGAAGTTCCAACTAGCTCCAAAGTGTAGAAATAAAAATACGACAGAGCATGATGAAAAACAAGAAGAACTTGACGGAAACTGATTTTTTGGTACTCGTGTTAGAGATACCAGTCGCCAACGTCATCTCTAATACCAAGAAGACGACGACCAGAAGAGATGCGGGCGTTAACAGAAGTTTTCGGTGTAGAGAAAGGAACGGGCTTATATAGAGTTTGATTATTTGGAATCCATAGGTTTGGAACCATTATGAAATTACATGGTTGAACACCGCCTTCTCCAACTTAAAACTTCTCAAAATATTTTATTGTCAACTCCTCAAAACAAATTATGAATTGAGAAGAAGATATCTATCTTATTTCAGAATGTATTCTCTTTCTCTGTCGATCTAACCTCGAACCTAGTATTTTTGGATGGTTTTGTACACTTCCCGTTACTCTTTCGTGTGAAGTTCCAACTAGCTGCAAAGTGTAGAAATAAAAATACGACAAAGCATGATGACAAACAAGAATAACTTGACGGATACCGATTTTTTGGTACTAGTGTGAGAGATACAAGACGCCAACGTTATCTCTAATACCAAGAAGATGATGACCAGAAGAGATGGGGACGTTAATAGAAGTTTTTGGTACGGACAATGGAATGGGCCTTTATAGAGTCTGTGTATAGTGAATCCATAGGTTTGGAACCATCATGAAATTACATGGTTTAACACCGCGGGTTATAATATGGTCTGCGAAACGAGGATGTAGGGTTCGGGAGGCGGTTACGTGCGAGGAAGGATTAGCACCCCCGCAACGCCCGATAAACCGGTACTACGAAATTCGATAAGTTATGCTTGTCTTCTTTGTTTTAGTGGCTAAATTATATTTTTGTTTGAATGTAGGTGGTTATGTAATTTTAGTAGATAATTCCCTCTAATTGTAAGTATTAGCGAATTCCCACTTTTGTGGAAATTTCACTTTATGTTCATAAATATTTTTAATTAAGTATATTTTTTTAAGTATTTGGATTTTTGAATCACCACTATTATGGAAATTTCGCTTCATATACATAAATATTTTCAATTTAGTATATTTGCATTTAATTATTTGGATTCACGAATTTCCACTATTGCGGAAATCGCGTTTCATATTCATAGATATTTATTATTAGTTACTCTTATTTAATTATTTGGGTTTTAAGGATTCCCACTATTATGGGAATCTCGTTTTATAATTATTGTTATTAATTATCTGGATTAACAAATTTCCACTATTGTGGAAGTCTTGTTAAATATTCTTTATTAATTATTTTTAATTAATTACTTTTAATTAATTATTTTGGATTTACGAATTCCCACTATTGTGGAAATCTCGTTTTATGTTTATAATTATTTTTAATTCATTATTTTTGTTTAATTATTTTTATTTAGTTATCTTATTTAATTATTTGGATTTACGAATTCTCACTATTGTGGGAATCTCGCTTTTTGTTCATAATTACTTTTAGTTAATTATTTTTTATTTTATTTTGACTTAATTATTTTGGGTTTACGAATTCCCACTATTGTGGAAATCTTTGTTTTTGTTCATAATTATTTTTAATTAATTATTTTATTTTTATTTTTATTTTATTATTTGGACTTACAAATTTCCACTACTGTGGAAATCTTGTTAAATATTCATAATTATTTTTATTTATTTTACATTTTTATTTTATTTTATTATTTGGATTTACAAATTTCAACTATTGTGGAAATCTTGTTAAATATTCATAATTATTTTTAAATAATTATTTTTATTTGTTTTTTTATTTTATTTTATTTTATTATTTGGATTTACAAATTTCCACTATTGTGGAAATCTTGTTAAATATTCATAATTATTTTAAATTAATTATTTTTATTTATTATTTTATTTTATTTTATTTTATTATTTGGATTTACAAATTTCCACTATTGTGGAAATCTTGTTAAATATTCATAATTATTTTTATTTTATTTTATTTTATTATTTGGACTCGAGTCTTACGACTGCCTACGTACCCAAAAAAAAATTTTGGGATCAAAGTCCACGTAGTTCGCTGCGTTTAAATAGTTGATCGGAAGAGTTTGCATAATCTTTACTATTGTAAAAATTACACTTATCTCTATTAAATGATATTTATTTAACGGTTTTTGATGGCAAAAAATTCCAGAACGAAAAAAAACCTCGCGCTTCAGTATTCCGAAACCGAAGGTGCTGACATACTAAGGAGAAACGCACCTCTCAATACATTTAATTACGAATCTCTTGATTCGTAATTGGCTTATTATTATTTATAAATTTTAGAGGAGCGATAAAGATTTCTAACGACTTCTACCTTGGACACTTATTCATTTTACCTTTGGCTAAATTTTAGATACGCTCGTCGCTAATATGAAATTCATAAAAACGTTGCCATGACATCTTTAAAGGATTATCTTTAATAAATTTCACATTATTTGCCAAATCACAAATTAAATAACTAGCACTAACACGATTTAACTTAATTGAAACAAACGATGCAGGACGGGAAACGAACCATCATTTAAATAAGCCTGTCGCGAGTATTTTTGACGACCTGATAATTCTATTGTTGTTATATTAATATTAATTTGATTCTCAAAAATATAAAATTTTGAGTGTCTTTTTTTTCTTTAGTTCGCAACACTGACCTAACAACATCGAATAAGATTAAGGAATTTAAGGTCTTTATTAGGCTCTATTCCGTTCTTACTTCGATCTTATTTCGATCTCAATAGGGCCTTAATGGGGCACAAAATATTTGGCCTTTCTGAATCCAATGGGCTCAAATTTAGGTTGGGCCCAATCAAGAGACGGCCCGATCCGGAAGGCAAGGGCCTGCAGCCCGCGCGCGCGACCGGTCGAACCGGTTAACCGCAGGTTGGCCAGAAAGCGTGAAAAGACGAAATTGCCCCTGTAATTTTGACAGCTGAAGAAGGAAGGCAGGGGGCAGTTTGGTCATTTCACTCTAACTGTACTTGGACGTATAAAAGACCAATTTTCAACGAAAAGTGGCCATTTTACAGCCCTCACTCTCTCTCCTCTCCTCCTCTTCTCTCAAATCTCTCTGACCTCTCTCTAAAAACCTCTCCCTTCTCTCTAACCCTTCTCCTCTCTTATCTCTTTCTCCTCCTCTCTCCTTCTTCTCTACCACCGCCCGCCGCCACCACGGCCGCCGCCGCCACCACGGCCGCCGCCGCCGTTATTTTTTTTTTACCCTTTTTTTCTTTTTTTCTGCCTCTCCTCACCCTCCTTTTCTGGTCTCGCCGACGGCGACGGGCGCCGCCGCCTCCGCCTCCACTCTCCTCCCACAACGAACAAAGCAAGAAAAAACAGGAGGAAGAAAAGGTAAAAACATGAAAACCCCTCCTTCTAATTAATTCTTTTCGTTTTGACTTCGATTTGGGCTTGCATGTTGTTTGCAATCCCCGATCTGTGGAGTTACGATCTGAGTTTTTTTGTTTTTATGTTCTTTTCCTGATTTCTGTTTCTTGATGTTGGTTTATGTTGCAATAAAGATGGGGATCGACGGAGCCGGAGAGGCCGAAAAAGTTTCCGTCAAAGACGGACTCGCCGGAGCAAAGGACGAGAAAGGTAAAAGGTTAAACCCTTCACTAATTCTGATTTTACTTGGTCGATGATGGTAGTTTTGTTTGATTAGGTCGCTTGAACTAAAATCTGGACTATTTTGTTGTTATGATGAGTTTAGAAATCTGAACTTTTTAAAAATTACCCTTTTTTTTTTAAATGTTATCATTTAGTGTAATCCTTGATAAAATTTCAGCAACTTGTTCAGTTTTGAACCTTATTTTAGGGTTTGCTAGGACGCTTACCAACATGAAACGTTTCCTTGATTAATCATAATGAATATTCGAGGATGATGTTTAAGAGAGTATAAGTGCTACCAAATGTATGTATGAATATTGCATGAATGCTTTTGAATAGGAATGTTTGGATTATTACCTATGAATCGAAGCTTCTTTTTTTTGTCGTGTTTCAGGTTGTAGCCCCTTGCGAATGACGACAAAGTGAATGGCGGTAGAATCGGTTGTACTTAGTTTAGCTCGTTCTTGTAACTTGTTGTAATAATTTTTTTCTTTATTTTGGACTGGGACTTAGGGTGCAGAAAATTTTCCGCCCCCAAAAAAAAACCCTCACCCCCCTGTATTTCTCCACTTGCTTGTCCATTTAAATGAAGAAAAGGGGTTGCCACCTCCCCTCTCCTCCAATGAAACTTTGCAACGTTTTTGAAACAAAATAAGAGGTGGCAGAGTCTTAATTAATAACAGTAGCGGGCCCAAAATTGGGCCCAAAATACCGGGCCTGCAATCGGGCCCGAGAACATTGACATTTCGACGTAGAAAAGCATTACGAAACTAAAAGTATGAAAGCCTGGACAAATTTGGTTACTACAGTTGCCCCTCTTTGTGTTACTTTTGTTTGTAACAGAAAGTAGCACAAAGATAGGAACCAAATTTTAAAAGGTTCGCTGAGCTTATTATCATATTTTTCTTCTGTAATTTTATTATTATTTCTTACATGGAGTAGTAATAATGTGATGGTGTGGATGAGATCTATTGACGCGCGCGCAGTTGGTCAGTCCTACGACACCAGTGGTGATTTGTACTAGAGACTCAGCTCGACTTATCTCCCGTTCCAAGGTGCGATCCACTTGTCGTAGGATTCTAAGGGTTGACGTAATAGGGACCGCTTAACTTATTTCCCATTCCAAGGTTCAATCCTTTTGACCTAGGATGCTAGGGTGAACGTACTAGGGATTCAGCTTAACCTATTTCCCGTTCCAAGATGCGATCCGCTTGACCCTGGATGCTAGGGTGAACGTACTAGGGATTCTGCTTGACTTATTGCCCGTTCCGTGATGCAATCCGCTTGCCCTAGGATGCTAAGGGTTGATGTACTAGGGATTCAGCTTGACTTATTTCCCGTTCCAAGGTGCGATCCGCTTGACCCTGGTTGTTAGGGTGAACGTACTAGGGTTTCAGCTTGACCTATTGCATGTTCCGTGATGCAATCCGCTTGCCCCGGGATGCTAAGGGTTGATGTACTAGGGATTCAGCTTGACTTATTTCCCGTTCCAAGGTGCGATCCGCTTGACCCTGGATGTTAGGGTGAACGTACTAGGGTTTCAGCTTGACCTATTGCCTGTTTCGTGATGCAATCCGCTTGCCCCAGGATGCTAAGGGTTGATGTACTAGGGATTCAGCTTGACTTATTTCCCGTTCCAAGGTACAATCCGCTTGACCCTGCATGTTAGGGTGAACGTACTAGGGTTTCAGCTTGACCTATTGCATGTTCCGTGATGCAATCCGCTTGCCCCGGGATGCTAAGGGTTGATGTACTACGGATTCAGCTTGACTTATTTCCCGTTCCAAGGTGCGATCCGCTTGACCCTGGATGTTAGGGTGAACGTACTAGGGTTTCAGCTTGACCTATTGCCTGTTTCGTGATGCAATCCGCTTGCCCCAGGATGCTAAGGGTTGATGTACTAGGGATTCAGCTTGACTTATTTCCCGTTCCAAGGTACAATCCGCTTGACCCTGGATGTTAGGGTGAACGTACTAGGGTTTCAGCTTGACCTATTGCCTGTTCCGTGATGCAATCCGCTTGCCCCAGGATGCTAAGGGTTGATGTACTAGGGATTCAGCTTGACTTATTTCCCGTTCCAAGGTACGATCCGCTTGACCCTGTATGTTAGGGTGAACGTACTAGGGTTTCAGCTTGACCTATCGCCTGTTCCGTGATGCAATCCGCTTGCCCCAGGATGCTAAGGGTTGATGTACTAGGGATTTGGCTTGACCTATTTCCCGTTTCATGGTGCACATGTGTTGATGATGAATGGTTTTTTTTTTGCCAAGAATTTGAGTAAGGCTTCCCTTTTATGAAAAATATGCATGTGATGTTTGACTTTCCCGAGGGAATTGATTGTTTTATAGAAAACACATTGTCGAGTGCTAACAACCGTGCCTTGTTCCCAGGTCATCCCAGGATCGCTCGCTGCAACAAGACACTACTTTCATGATGGTAAACATTATGGTAGGATTTTCTGAGGTAAGTGTCTACTGGACGATCCGGGTTTGATATAATGATTTCACTAGTTTTAACCGTCGCTCCTTTCTGCTCGGGACGTGCTCCCCCTCCCAACACGGGTAGGGACATTGCCGGTCCATCTCGAGTGTCCATGATTCCTAATTTTGAGAGCCGACTTGCTGCTTGGTTTGTGCAACATGTTAGCACAATGGCGTCAAACCCGTTGATAAGCTGGGTAACCGTATCGTATGCACTCCTTTCCCTTTGTTTTTCCTCCTGATGTCTTCATATAGTGCTCTTACCCAGTGATCTTGAGGATTTCCTTCCTACTTTTCTCTACTTTTGGTTATAATGGTAAAACCACAATGACCCTTGTTAATGACTTGTTGGGTTAGGAATGAGTAGAGCAAACCTGCCGTTTAGGCTTCTTTTCTATAACCTCTCTTTAACTCTTTCGTTCCTTCAATGATTTTTTATTATCATTACTAGCATTTTTCCCCTTTATTTCCCTATCTTACTAATGCTTTCGTTTAGAAAGACCTCCTAACGACTAATTAGGGTGAAAGTGTCAGCATGAACGCATTTGTACCAAGTTCATTTGGAGTGTCGTGCCTCGTCCGTTTTATTTGATGGCGCGTGAACAACGTTTAGGAGAATAGTGTTTGAAAATTCATGAAGTATCCAAAATGTAAAGTTGACTTAAACCTTCACTTTATTGATGGAAAAACGATCTCATACATCACCGTCGTGAACTTTAAGCATAGTACTTGTTCACTGAATCAGAGTTAACTGGGTAAGGGAGCTCGTCTCCATCCATGTTCGTTAATATCAAAGCCCCTCCCGAGAAAGCCCTCTTCACTACATAGGGCCCTTCATAGTTCGGCGTCCACTTTCCTCTTGGGTCCCCTTGTCGAGTGGGAATCTTCTTTGTTACCAACTCTCCCTCGCGGAATACCCGTGGTTTCACTTTTTTGTTAAAAGCTCTAATCAATCTACGCTGATACAGATGCCCGTGGTGGATGGCTGTCAACCTTTTCTCATCAATTAAATTTAACTGATCATACCGCGCTTTTACCCACTAAGCTTCTTCCAGCTTTGCTTCCATGATAACCCTTAGTGAAGGTATTTCTACCTCTATGGGAAGTACCGCTTCCATCCCATAGACCAATTGGTAAGGAGTCGATCCCGTCGAGGTTCTTACTGACGTTCGGTAACCGTGCAGAGCAAACGGTAGCATTTCGTGCCAATCACGGTAGGTAACGACCATTTTCTGTATGATTTTCTAGAGATTTTTGTTCGCTGCCTCGACCGCTCCGTTCATCTTTGGTTGGTATGGTACGGAGTTGTGGTGCTTGATCTTAAACTGGTTGCAGAGCTCGTCCATCATCTTGTTGTTGAGATTTTTTGCGTTGTCGGTTATTATCCTTTCCGGGAGCCCATACCGGCAGATGATTTCCTTTTTTATGAACTTTGTGATGACGCTTTTGGTGATGTTTGCGTATGACACAGCCTCAACCCATGACGCTTTTGGCGATGGCTACTAGGATGAAACGGTGCCCATTCGACGCTTTCGGTTCAATCATGCCTATAACGTCGATCCCCCATGCTGCGAAAGGCCAAGGCGATGCCATAACGTGTAACGATGACGAAGGGACATGCTTTTCATCGGCATAAACCTGACACTTGTGGCATTTTCTCACGTATTTTACACAATCAGAATCCATCTTCGTCCAATAGTAACCCATCCTTATTATCTTCTTAGCTAACGCGTGACCACCGGCATGTGTGCCGCAAACCTTGTAGAGGGTAGTTCCATCATCATAGTAACCCATCGCCAACCTCCGTAAGGTCCTTTTATCATTCTCGGATGCCCCAGCTGGATATTCCCTTTTCTGTAGGTAGGTCCTTATGTCATGGAACCAGGGATTTCCATCACGCTCTTCTTCAACACTGGCTAGGTAGGCAGTGCATTTTGCTTTTTGATTTCTATTCACGGATTAACCTCGGTTTCATCTAGTTTGTACATCGAGGACAATGTGGCGAGAGCATCTGCTATTTGATTGTCGACTCGTGTGATGTGCTCAAACTGTGTCGACTCGAATTTCGCCACCATTTCTCCTATGTATTTCTGATATGGGACGAGTTTATGATCCCTAGTTTCCCACTCCCCCTTCAACTGGTAGATTACTAGCGCCGAATCACCATATACCTTCAAATCCTTAATGCCCATATCCAGTGCGGCTCGGATTCCGAAAGCGCATGCTTCGTACTCCGCTATGTTGTTGGTGCAGTCAAAGCAGATTTTGGCAGTGATAGGACATACCTTTCCTTCTGGAGAGATGAACACGACCCCGATGCCCTGCCCCAACGAGTTTGAGGCCCCGTCGAACTTCATTACCCATGTCGTTTGGATCAAGCCCCCCTCTGATTTATTTGTATTCATTATACTTTCATCCGGAAAGTCTATCCACATCGGACCTGGGTCTGGGATCGCATGCTCTGCCAAATGATCCGCCACTACACTCCCTTTAATGGCCTTCCTTGGGGTATAAACGATGTCATACTCTGCTAGCAAGCACCACTCGCCATCGGGCTATCCGCCGGAGAGGGCCGGCTTTTCGAAGACGTACTTGATAGGGTCCATTTTGGATATAAGTAGCGTCGTGTGATATAACATGTCTTGTCTCGCCCTCTTAGCCGCCCATGCCGCCCTCCACAGTTTTCTCGAGCGATGTATATCGAGATTCGTAGCTAGTGAATTTCTTGCTGGCGTAGTATATGGTGTGTTCTTTCCTTCTTGATTCATCGTGTTGAGCCAACATTGCGCCTACCGAATTTTCAAATACCGTCAAGTACAATATTAGCGGCCTTCCCGAAGTTGGTGGCACCAAAGACCGGAGGGTTTAATAAACACCCTTTGAATCTTTGAAAGGCTTGATCACAACTTTTATCCCATTCGTTAGGTTGGTTCTTCTTTGTAAGCTTGAAAATGGGTTCACAGGTCGGTGTCAAATGCGATATGAACCGACTAATGTAATTCAAGCGCCCCAAGAACCCCCGCACCTCCTTTTGTGTTTGGGGAGGAGGCATGTCAACTATTGCCTTCACTTTGTCAGGGTCTACTTCAACCCCCTTTCGGCTAACCACGAAACCGAGCAGCTTTCCCGAGATGACTCCGAATGTACACTTTTCCGGATTCAGTCGGAGCTGGTACTTCCTGAGTCGCTCAAACAACTTTCGTAACACGGCTACGTGGTCATCTTCCTTTTTTGATTTTGCTATAATGTCATCCACATATACCTCTATTTCTTTATGTATCATGTCATGGAATAGTGTGACCATGGCCCGCTGGTAGGTTGCCCCAGCGTTCTTCAGCCCAAAAGACATGACTTTATAGCAAAAGGTTCCCAACAAAGTGATGAAGGTGGTCTTCTCTCGATCCTCGGGAAACATCCTGATCTGGTTGTATCCTGAGAAACCGTCCATGAAAGAGAACATATGGTGATTGGCGGTATTATCGACAAGAACATCTATATGAGGCAATGGAAAATTGTCCTTCGGGCTTGCCCTATTTAAATCTCTATAGTCTACACACATTCTCACTTTCCCATTCTTTTTAGGCACAAGGACTATATTAGAGACCCAATCGGTGTATTGTGCTACCTGCAAGAACCCAGCTTCGTATTGCTTTTGTACTTCTTCCTTGATTTTGAGTATCCATTCCGGTTTCATCCGTCATAACTTTTGCTTTACTGGCTTGCACCCTTCCCTTATTGGCAAGTGATGTGTTACTATTTTTTCATCGAGGCCTGGCATATCTTGATAAGACCATGCGAAAACATCTTGAAAGTTCTGGAGTAGTTTGACGAGCCTATCCTTTTTTGCTCGGTCTAAACCGTCCCCTACCTTGACCTCTCGTCGATTCTCCTCTGTTCCCAAATTCACTATCTCTACTGACTCGTAGAATGGTTCCAGGGATCGCTCCTCTTGTTCTACCATCCAATCTGTCTCTAGGTCAGAACCATCACTTCCTTCCTCGATTTCCATCTCATAAACTGGGTGGTCAAAGTCAACTTTAGTGTTTCGAAAACCTTCATTGTTTTTAAACACATCTACAACCCTGTCACGCGGGGGAAAAAATAGAAAAGGACAAAGAAGAAAAACGGAAGTGAATAATGTGGACGATGCACGGATTAATACTTATGAAAAACATGCTTTATTAAACTTGGGAAAATGCGTTACAAGCATCCAGGATCACTAAAAAGACGCTTGGAGGTCCTCCCCTCCCTTATTTAGTAGTTATTTTTAGAGTTATTACATTTGTGGTGGTAAAGGTAACTCGAGAGACACCCAGTTGCTCAGCTCTTCCTCTGGACGGAGCTGGCGCACCCACTCTATTCCGGTTTTAATTCCCGTATCCAGCATGCTGATGGAGAGATCTGCAAGCTCCGACAGTAACCTTTCGGTGCTCCGATCGCGTGCGCTTTTCCTCACATTTATCCTTCGAGCGCTCCTGAATGTGCTTGTGATGTGAGGTATGAAAGTAATTCCTTCATCATCTTCTCTCCCGCTTAACCTTGAAATTCTCTTCCTTTTCCGCTCCCCTTGGATCCTCCTCATATCATCACTCTTTGGAATGTATCCCAATCCCGCACGGTTCTTGTTTTCCTTGACCCGGATGGGTTCTTTCAACACCTCTTGCCATTCGAGTAGTGGAGGTCCTTAATCAAGCATTTCGGCGATGTCGAGTTGCTTGGGAGACGTGGGCCTTGTGAGCTGCGCTACGCCCTACATATGCGACGTCCTCTATTTTGAAAGTCTGGAATGCGCTTTCCAGGGCTTCCTCCGCGGCCTCAATGTAGGGTGTGTTCGAAGCTCTAGTTACCAACGCATCCTCCTCTCCGAACACTTCAATGAGCTTCCCGTTGATTGCAAACTTCAGCTTCTGGTGTAAGGATGATGGCACTACTCCCCGCCGTGTGGAGCCAAGGGCGCCCCAACAACAAGCTGTATGCCGGATTTATGTCCATTATGTGGAAATCCACTTGGAAGACCTTAGGTCCTACCTGAATGGGTAGCGAGATTTCCCCTATGACTTTGCGCTTCGTGCCATCAAAAGCCCTAACGACTATGAAACATGGCTTAAGGTAAGAGTCATCAATCGGCAGCTTGTTTAAGGTGGATTTAGGCATAACATTCAGTGATGAACCGTTGTCAACCAAGCATCAGGCTATCATGAAGTCCTTACACTTTACAGAGATGTGCAATGCCTTAGTGTGACCCATTCCTTCAGAAGGTATCTCGTCTTCATCGAAAGTGATTTCCCGTTTGCTAAAACCGCTCCGACTATCCCATCGAAGCGCTCTACTGAAACATCATGGCAGACGTGCGCTTGGTTCAAGACTCTTATGAGGGCTCGTCGATGGGGCTCAGAGGTTAACATCAGGGACAGGAGTGAAATCCTCGCCGGGGTACGGTTAAGCTGCTCTACTACTTTGAATTCGCTATGCCTTACAAGCTTCAAGAACTCGCACGCATCTTCATCACTAACCTTCGGTTCATAATCCTCATCCTCTTTCCTCCCCTCGCATTCATCCATAGGAGGAACACTATCTGGTCCAGCGACTTCAGAATACGCTCTTTTTCCTTGTTTTATTTCTGCCCTTCTAACCCTTTCAGTCTCGTCTAGGTCATCAGGCACGCCATAGTGTCTTTCGCTCCTTGTGATCTGACTCAAACCGGTTATGTTTCTTATAGCCGGAGAGTCAACATTGTTCTCCTTTTCAGCTTGACACGCATACTCCCACGGGACGGCCTTGGAGCTTTTATACTCGAAAGGTCTAGGGACCCTTATAACCAATGGTTTCACTTCTAAAGATGGTGGTGGTGGTTTGGCGGAGGCCTGATAGTGAATCACAAGTTTAGGGAAGTCAAATTCCGGACTTTCTGACGATGCCATGCAAATGTCGGCCGCTCCTTTGATCCCTGTGTAGAAAATAACCAGTTTGGAATCCATGAGCGCTTGCAATTTTTCTTTGAAAGCCCCGCAATCATCCATAGTATGGTTGGAATTTCCGCCATGATATAGACATTTGTCCCCTAGCATTGCAGAAATATTTCGCCCATCGGCGGTCCTTAGGTAACCACCGTCTATGAGCAGCTTGCATACAAACTTCAGTGGCGTTTTGATTTCAGCAATGCTCAGCTTCTCTCGATAGAATTCTTCTTTTCCGACCGTAGCAACATTGTGCCCCCCGTGGTTAGGGAGCGGATTCTTATTGACATCGGGGCGGCCGGGCGGCCGTCAAATTTCAACCACCCCGCCCTCACTAACCGTTGTACTTTATATTTAAAGCTCCTGCAGTTTTCGATTACATGACCGGGTGCCCCAGCATGATACTCGCACCGGACTTCTGGGTCGTACCAGCTGGGGTATGGTGGTTGCAACGGTTTGAGTGGGACTGGAACAATTTGCTTGCTTTCAGTAACTGAGGGAAGAGCTCGGTATACGAGATTGGGATGGGGTCGAGCGGTTCTGGCGCCCTGTAATTGGTAGGACTGCTTTGCCCATAAGTTCTAACCTGTTGGCCTCCATGGTATGGTCGGGGTTGGTTCCCTTGGTATCCTCCTGGTTGAATAGCAGTATTGGGCGCTGCCCTTTGTTGAGGTGCGATCGGTTGACTGTGGGTCACTGGTAGGGCCGCAGCTATATATGGCGATGTCGGATTACCTGTGGGTGGTCGAACCCATCCTCCAGTCCTTGGACTTTCACCTCGTGTGGCATTGACTTCTTCCCTTTTGCGGGTGGTATTATGATTTTTAAGTGGATCATGACCATCCACTCTGCCATGCTTAATCCCTTTTTCAATTCTTTCTCCGATTAGCAACATGTCAGAGAAGTTTGTCGTGATTAGCCCTAGCATGTTATTGTAGAAGGGGGCTTAAGAGTCTCAAAGAATATTGAGACTAGCTCCTTCTCCGACATAGGCAGCTGCACTTCGGCGGCCTTTTCACGCCATCTGTGGGCATATTCGCGGAATGATTCGTTCTCTTTCTTCTCCATATTCCGCAAGTCTTCCCTATCTGGGGCCAGATCCCGATTATGCTTATATTGTCTCATGAAAGCATCAGCGAGATCCTGCCACCTTCTGAATCTTGTTCTTTCAACTGCATGTACCACCTCAAAGCTTAGCCTCCCAAGCTATTCTGGAAGCAATGCATCATTAGCTTATCATCATATGCATGGTTTGCCATTTTGTTGCTGTATATTACCAGATGACTTCTCGGACAAGTAGTGCCGTCGTACTTTTCAAAATCTGGCATCTTAAACTTGTGGGGCATTACAACATCCGGCACGAGGCATAATTGTGATGCACTGAGGGTGCCATAAGAATCAACACCCTCTACAGCCCGCAATCTCTCTTCCAAGCACTCGCGCCATTCTTTGGACGGCGTATCTTCGGGAAACTCAGCATGCTTTACGTGCTCAAACTTAGTGTGAACACCGTCCGCACTACCTTCCCCGGTTTCCCTTTCGGTCTTCTCTTGTTCATTACCGATCACGACGACTTTTCTTTCTGAATGTCCTTTATCAGTTGGTCCTATAAGAGGAACTCCCGAATCGACCTTTTGGTCTTCATCCTCCCTAACCTTCTTTTTGTCAGCCATCAACCTCACGAGCAACTTCATCTGCTCTTTCATTTCATCAAACCCAACTAGTCGTCCTTTTATCTCATCCATCTCCTTTTGGAGATTTTCCAAATACCGTTCGTCATGATCCTAGCTTTAAGGCGAGTCCAATACTGGTGTGCCGGGACTGCCGTCTGTTGGTGAGCAATGACGGAAGATTTCCCTGGTGAACAAGCGGCACCAATTTCTTTATTCTCTTTTTAAAGAAAACAAAACAAGCTTTGCTCATGATGCATGATGCATGATGGGTATGAATTTTGAAATCATGTATGGATGCAGGGATGGCATCATCAACACAACAACTGCTTTATAAACAGGATCATTGTTAGTAGTACAACATACTCATAATACTCTATACACCACACTCATAGTAGTACAGTACTAGGACCCCACAGTGCTTGTTATTACACCACTTATTACAAGCCAAACCACGACACACCGGTCTTTTATTTATTACACAAAAAAAGTACAAACTACAGTTCTGAAATTTTAACTCTAGTTCCTGGCATGTTTCCGTAAGAAGCTAATTCTTCGTAGAGGTGGCTCAAGAAGGTCACCGTCTCACCGCCCTCTTCTCCCATGGCTCCCATCACCTCCATGTGGTATTCGACGTCTGCTGCCAAAAACCACGCCCTTTTTTCGATGATCCTCTTCATCCTACCCATAGCCTACACTACTGTGTGCATATCACTTTCATCGGCCCTTCGCTCCTGTACCTCTCTTTCCAGCGCACTGGTGCGTTCCTCGTACTCTCTAACCTTTTCCCTGAAGCATCCCGACCTGCGCTCCTAGTCGGCGAATCTCATCCCTCTGGCTTTCGACGGCTCCCTTATGCCTTGGGCCGTCCTTCTCTAATTTCTTGATTATCTTATTCAGATCTCGATTATCCGCTTCTGCCAAACTCAGTTGTCCCTCCTTAGCTTTCAGCTGCCCCCTTAGCTTATGACTCTCAATCTGCAGGTCTTCAAACTTTCCCTTTAGCTCGTCATACTCTTCTATACTGACTCCGGCATCTCGAGAACTAGATGCAGCCATTCTCCTCTTACGCCCTCCCCTTGGGTATCTTGTGGATAGCCTGCTCCCGCGGACCTCTTGCCATTCAGGATAATCATCAGTTACACGATCGTGGATATCCCTTGGGTCTGTGCAACTCAGCGTACAGTCAATCCTTCTTGCTTTTTCCCAACTCATGAGCGCTGCTTCTATCTTGGTTTTGTGGTTACCGTTAGCTTCCCCTATCCCTTTCGTCTCTGGTATGAACTGTAGACATCCCATTTGTCTTCTAAACATGGCGGGGAGCATATCTTTGCGCAACCCTTTGGCCCTAGCGAGGGGGACCCAAGGGTTATCTCCACATCTGTACAATACGTTCATGTTTGTCATCCATGGGGCTTTCCAGTGGAGCTTACTTTCTTCGAACATGGAAAAATACCTCTCCCATTGGCTTGGTGTAGCGTTCTCGTACCCACCTTCGGCTTGGATGAACTCGGCAATCGTGCTGGTTGATCCATGGAAACATTTGCTTTACCGGACATTAGGTATTCCTAACTCGGTGAAGGCTTTAAATGTCCAAAGATCCACGTGACTAACAAGGAAGCGGCCGCCGTATAGAGTCTCCTCGGCTAGCTGGTAGCAGCTCAAGAGCCACAAAGGTTTCTGCCAGAATTGCATATGTGGGGTTCGCCCTGTGGTAGTCTGCTACGAAAGCTCTGATAGCATTTTCACTGATGAAGTGTATTGCGCTGGGATACAGTACTACTCCATATAGGATTAGTGCCAAGGCACTGACCCGCCCATGACATGTCGTACACCTGTTGCGGATGTATCCTAGCAAATACCTGATAGGCAAATACTCACCAGTTGTCCCAATCTGGATTTGGCCTTTCAGCTTATCCCTTGTTACCCCCAGAATGCGGGACAGTGACTGTTCGACTTTGGGTCTGGATTGGGTTGTGTATACCTTGCCAAGTGGGAGGTCCCTGAGACGGAGGATTGATCCATACTCCTCGGCTAGTGGTGAAATGTCTATGTCATTGATTGTGAAGCAGTGAAATTGAGGATCCCAATACTTGAGGAGTTCTCACATCATAACTCCCGGAAACGGGACGTCGATCAGACATCCGTATTTCTCGCTAAAGCACCTTTTTTCTTCATCGGTGAGCATTGACCAGGTGCCCCTCAACACATCAGTTTCGTAAGTCGGTATCCGAATTGGGCAGCTTGGTAGGTTTGGGGCGAGGGTACGGAACGGCGGCTCATCGCCGTAAGCTTCACGTTGTCGTTGCGCTGACCACATAACATACTCTTCCTCATCCACAGTATCCATGAAGCTTGCCATACTTTACAAGATGAAACTATGTTATAAAACAGGGGCGTTGTGATGATGATACCTAAAATATTGACTGATTGTCAGAAAAAGAAATTTTTTAAAAAACAAAGACGAATGCAAAGGTTTGTTGCGTGTAACTAAATCCGAGAATCGTGTGCCGAGCCATTAGTAGAAATTAGAAGGCTACTTAATTCATTAATATTATGATTTTTCACACCCATCCCAAAATTTGGAGGTGACGCCAAGAGTTTACGCCTGTCACCGTGCGTGTGCCACGGTTTACCCTACTACTATTACAAAATTGCGGTATTCAGCTAAAAACCTCAAGACAAGCGAGGCACCATATACCGTCTTATCTACATCCGATTATCATCCTATGTCTGCGCTACCCGTCTAGGTCCTACCAAGGTCCTTCCGCGATACATACAAAATTGGGAAGAACTTTGACTATGCTACTTCCGATTTTTAGCCGCTGCCTTCCCCATTTCTGATAAAGGAACCGGCCCCGTACAATGGGATCCCAAAACTTCTCCTCAAGTTGACATCCCTGAAGACTGCTTGGTTATACTTCGCCTCAAGGTAGAAGGTGTTCTCGATCTGTACCTCTGAGAGAATCCCAGTGCTTTCCTTGATTCTGCCATCACAGTAGTAGTTGTCGGGCGACCGTAGGGCGGTTGAGATTGGGTCGTGCTCTATATTGTTCAGCACCATTAGCAGGTCGCTTCACTTCTGCCCAACGAACAGGTTCTTCCTCGGGCTGAATAGCTGGGTTGGTCGGCCAAGAGCCTTCAAAGACAACTTGACTTCTTTCGATTACCACTAGCTCATCATCCCAGTAATCGGTAGCCTGTTCTATGTGGAAGGTGAACAACATGTATTCTCCTACCCATTCCTGTTGTAGGAATGTATTCCACTCGCTTATGGTTAGGAAACTACTAAGCCAGCTTCCTAAACGGGTGACAGTCTCACCATTAGCCTCCCATTTGGCGACACAAGCCGCCAATCGTGTGATGTGAAATACTACCCCTATAGTTCCATTCCTGTCCATGAATGCCAACAGGAGTCGGGCTTCAATAGGGAAGGAGTCGTAGCAGTGTGGCGGGATGAAGAAGATGTTCATACCCATGTAACACGGATGCCAATCAAGATGTCGGATTGGGGAATCCACTCGCCCGTTTCTAAGCTGTGTAATCATCCTCAAGGCCTTAACCATGAATGCATTTCTTTTGGGAAGCGCCCATTCCACGATCTCTCTCTGTAGAGACAATGGGAGGAGCGCCCAAAAGGGCTCGAGTTCACCAACCATATTCATCTAATGGCAAAGGACATGTAAATCTAGGGATTAGCCACGCGCAACAGACCTTGAAAAAGATGTTTCATGATGCATGCTCATATTTAATAAAGACAACCAAAGAGAATTAAAAGGAAATACGCATGTTGGGTAATAATACACTGAATCATATAAATCCTGATCTCCGGGCTTTCTAGGTTGCGAGCTGACGAACGGGTTTCTTGAGGCCCTATCCTAGGCAGGCTTAGGGAGGCTTCTAGGCGTACTACATGAGGCGAATATAGCTAATCCTGGTATGACTCGATACTGGGATGAGGGTTCACGCGCCCTTACTATTGTAAAGGCAGACGCTACTTCACTCAAATGCATGAACATTGGAAATCAAATAACGCATATAGGGAAAGTAAAGCCACATTAAAGAAACTAAACACCCAAACTTATCGAGCATTTATTTTTGCAGTTAGCCTCCTTTGGAGAGTTCCTGATCCCCAGCGGAGTCGCCATCTGTAGTGAACATTCCCGTCCGCGTCGCGCTGATGGCGCGAAATTGGTTTTGGAGTCGCCACCAATCGTTTAGAAGCGGATTGGACGCTTTCGACATAACCCAGGCCCTTTTAGGCGCGGGTTATAATGCGTCTGCGAAACGAGGATGTAGGGTTCGGGAGGCGGTTACGTGCGAGGAAGGATTAGCACCCCCGCAACGCCCGATAAACCGGTACTACGAAATTCGATAAGTTATGCTTGTCTTCTTTGTTTTAGTGGCTAAATTATATTTTTGTTTGAATGTAGGTGGTTATGTAATTTTAGTAGATAATTCCCTCTAATTGTAAGTATTAGCGAATTCCCACTTTTGTGGAAATTTCACTTTATGTTCATAAATATTTTTAATTGAGTATATTTTTTTAAGTATTTGGATTTTTGAATCACCACTATTATGGAAATTTCGCTTCATATACATAAATATTTTCAATTTAGTATATTTGCATTTAATTATCTGGATTCACGAATTTCCACTATTGCGGAAATCTCGTTTCATATTCATAGATATTTATTATTAGTTACTCTTATTTAATTATTTGGGTTTTAAGGATTCCCACTATTATGGGAATCTTGTTTTATAATTATTTTTATTAATTATCTGGATTAACAAATTTCCACTATTGTGGAAGTCTTGTTAAATATTCTTAATTATTTATTTTTAATTAATTACTTTTAATTAATTATTTTGGATTTACGAATTCCCACTATTGTGAAAATCTCGTTTTATGTTTATAATTATTTTTAATTCATTATTTTTGTTTAATTATTTTTATTTAGTTATTTAATTTAATTATTTGGATTTACGAATTCTCACTATTGTGGGAATCTCGCTTTTTGTTCATAATTACTTTTAGTTAATTATTTTTTATTTTATTTTGACTTAATTATTTTGGGTTTACGAATTCCCACTATTGTGGAAATCTTTGTTTTTGTTCATAATTATTTTTAATTAATTACTTTATTTTTATTTTTATTTTATTATTTGGACTTACAAATTTCCACTATTGTGGAAATCTTGTTAAATATTCATAATTGTTTTTATTTATTTTACATTTTAATTTTATTTTATTATTTGGATTTACAAATTTCCACTATTGTGGAAATCTTGTTAAATATTCATAATTATTTTTAATTAATTTTTTTATTTGTTTTTTATTTTATTTTATTTTATTATTTGGATTTACAAATTTCCACTATTGTGGAAATCTTGTTAAATATTCATAATTATTTTAAATTAATTATTTTTATTTATTATTTTATTTTATTATTTGGATTTACAAATTTCCACTATTGTGGAAATCTTGTTAAATATTCATAATTATTTTTAATTAATTATTTTTATTTATTTTTTATTTTATTATTTGGACTCGTGTCTTACGACTGCCTACGTACCCAAAAAAAAATTTTGGGATCAAAGTCCACGTAGTTCGCTGCGTTTAAATAGTTGATCGGAAGAGTTTGCATAATCTTTACTATTGTAAAAATTACACTTATCTCTATTAAATTATATTTATTTAACGGTTTTTGATGGCAAAAAATTCCAGAAAGAAAAAAACCTCGCGCTTCGGTATTCCGAAACCGAAGGTGCTGACATACTAGGGAGAAACGCACCTCTCAATACATTTAATTACGAATCTCTTGATTCGTAATTGGCTTATTATTATTTATAAATTTTAGAGGAGCGATAAAGATTTCTAACGACTTGTACCTTGGACACTTATTCATTTTACCTTTGGCTAAATTTTAGATACGCTCGTCGCTAATATGAAATTCAGAAAAACGTTGCCATGACATCTTTAAAGGATTATCTTTAATAAATTTCACATTATTTGCCAAAATCACAAATTAAATAACTAGCACTAACACGATTTAACTTAATTGAAACAAACGATGCAGGACAGGAAACGAACCATCATTTAAATAAGCCTGTCGCGAGTATTTTTGACGACCTGATAATTCTATTGTTGTTATATTAATATTAATTTGATTCTCAAAAATATAAAATTTTGAGTGTCTTTTTTTTTTTTAGTTCGCAACACCGACCTAACAACATCGAATAAGATTAAGGAATTTAAGGTCTTTATTAGGCTCTATTCCGTTCTTACTTCGATCTTATTTCGATCTCAATAGGGCCTTAATGGGGCACAAAATATTTGGCCTTTCGAATCCAATGGGCTCAAATTTAGGTTGGGCCCAATCAAGAGACGGCCCGATCCGAAGGCAAGGGCTCGCAGCCCGCGCGCGCGACCGGTCGAACCGGTTAACCGCGAAGTTGGCCGGAAAGCGTGAAAAGACGAAATTGCCCCCGTAATTTTGACGGTACCGAAGAAGGAAGGCGAGGGGGCGGTTTGTTCATTTCACTCTAACCGTAATTGGACGTATAAAAGACCAATTTTCAACGAAAAGTGGCCATTTTACAGCCCTCACTCTCTCTCCTCTCCTCCTCTCCTCTCAAATCTCTCTGACTTCTCTCTAAAAACCTCTCCCTTCTCTCTAACCCTTCTCCTCTCTTATCTCTTTCTCCTCCTCTCTCCTTCTTCTCTACCACCGCCCGCCGCCGCCGTTATTTTTTTTTACCCTTTTTTTCTTTTTTTCTGCCTCTCCTCACCCTCCTTTTCTGGTCTCCCCGGCGGCGGCGCCCCCGCCGCCTCCGCCTCCACTCTCCTCCCACAACGAACAAAGCAAGAAAAAACAGGAGGAAGAAAAGGTAAAAACATGAAAACCCCTCCTTCTAATTAATTCTTTTCGTTTTGACTTCGATTCGGGCTTGCATGTTGTTTGCAAACCCCGATCTGTGGAGTTACGATCTGAGTTTTTTTGTTTTTATGTTCTTTTCCTGATTTCTGTTTCTTGATGTTGGTTTATGTTTCAATAAAGATGGGGATCGACGGAGCCGGAGAGGCCGAAAAAGTTTCCGTCAAAGACGGACTCGCCGGAGCAAAGGACGAGAAAGGTAAAAGGTTAAACCCTTCACTAGTTCTGATTTTACTTGGTCGATGATGGTAGTTTTGTTTGATTAGGTCGCTTGAACTAAAATCTGGACTATTTTGTTGTTATGATGAGTTTAGAAATCTGAACTTTTTAAAAATTACCCTTTTTTTGAAATGTTATCATTTAGTGTCATCCTTGATAAAATTTCAGCAACTTGTTAAGTTTTGAACCTTATTTTAGGGTTTGCTAGGACGCTTACCAACATGAAACGTTTCCTTGATTAGTCATAATGAATATTCGAGGATGATGTTTAAGAGAGTATAAGTGCTACCAAATGTATGTATGAATATTGCATGAATGCTTTTGAATAGGAATGTTTGGATTATTACCTTTGAATCGAAGCTTCTTTTTTTTGTCGTGTTTCAGGTTGTAGCCCCTTGCAAATGACGACAAAGTGAATGGCGGTAGAATCGGTTGTACTTAGTTTAGCTCGTTCTTGTAACTTGTTGTAATAATTTTTTTCTTTATTTTGGACTGGGACTTAGGGTGCAGAAAATTTTCCGCCCCAAAAAAAAAACCCTCACCCCCCTGTATTTCTCCACATGCTTGTCCATTTAAATGAAGAAAAGGGGCTGCCACCTCCCCTCTCCTCCAATGAAACTTTGCAACGTTTTTGAAACAAAATAAGAGGTGACAGCCTCTTAATTAATAACAGTAGCGGGTCCAAAATTGGGCCCAAAATACCGGGCCTGCAATCGGGCCCGAGAACATTGACATTTCGACGTAGAAAAGCATTACGAAACTAAAAGTACGAAAGCCTGGACAAATTTGGTTACTACAGTTCCAACTAGCTCCAAAGTGTCAAAAAAAATTGCAACAGAGCATAATGAAAAACAAGAAGAACTTGACGGATACCGACTTTTTGGTACTAGTGTGAGAGATACAAGACGCCAACATCATATCAAATACCAAGAGGACGACGACCAGAAGAGATGGGGGCGTTAACAGAAGTTTTCGGTACGGACAATGGAATGGACCTTTATAGAGTCTGTGTATTTTGATTCCATTGGTTTGGAACCAACATGAAATTACATGGTTTAACACCGCCTTCTCCAACATAAAACATCTCCAAATATTTTATGGTCAACTCCTCAAAACCAATTATAAATTGAGAAGAAGATAACTATCTTATTTCAGAATGTATTTTCCTTCTCTCTCGTTCTAACGTCGAACCTAGTATGTTTGGATGGTTTTGTGCACTCCCCGTTACTCTTTCAAGTGAAGTTCCAACTAGCTCCAAAGTGTAGAAATAAAAATACGACAGAGCGTGATGAAAAACAAGAAGAACTTAACGGAAACTGATTTTTCGGTACTAGTGTGAGAGATACAAGACGCCAACGTCATCTCTAATACCAAGAAGACGACGACCAAAAGAGATGGGGGCGTTAACAGAAGTTTACGGTACGGACAATGGAATGGGCCTTCATAGAGTCTGTGTATTTGGAATCCATTGGTTTAGAACCAACATGAAATTACATGGTTTAACACCGCCTTCTCCAACATAAAACATCTCCAAATATTTTATGGTCAACTCCACAAAACCAATTATAAATTGAGAAGAAGATAACTATCTTATTTCAGAATGTATTTTCCTTCTCTCTCGATCTAACGTCGAACCTAGTATTTTTGGATGGTTTTGTGCACTCCACGTTACTGTTTCATGTGAAGTTCCAACTAGCTCCAAAGTGTAGAAATAAAAATACGACAGAGCATGATAAAAAACAAGAAGAACTTGATGGATACCGATTTTTCGGTACTGGTGTGAGAGATACAAGATGCCAACGTCATCTCTAATACCAAGAAGATGACGACCAGAAGAGATGGGGACGTTAACAGAAGTTTTCGGTATAGACAAAGGAACGGGCTTATATAGAGTCTAAGTATTTGGAATCCATAGGTTTGGAACCATCATGGAATTACATGGTTGAACACCTCCTTCTCCAACTTAAAACTTCTCAAAATATTTTATTGTCAACATCTCAAAACAATTTATGAATTGAGAAGAAGATATGTATCTTATTTCAGAATGTATTCTCTTTCTCTGTCGATCTAATCTGGAACCTAGTATTTTTGGATGGTTTTGTGCACTCCCCGTGACTCTTTCGTGTGAAGTTCCAACTAGCTCCAAAGTGTCGAAAAAATATTGCAACAGAGCATAATGAAAAACAAGAAGAACTTGACGGATACCGATTTTTTGGTACTAGTGTGAGAGATACAAGACGCCAACATCATATCTAATACGAAGAAGACGACGACCAGAAGAGATGGGGGCATTAACAGAAGTTTTCGGTACGGATAATGGAATGGACCTTTATAGAGTCTGTGTATTTGGAATCCATTGGATTGGAACCAACATGAAATTACATGGTTTAACACCGCCTTCTCGAACATAAAACATCTCCAAATATTTTATGGTCAACTCCTCAAAACCAATTATAAATTGAGAAGAAGATAACTATCTTATTTCAGAATGTATTTTCCTTCTCTCTCGTTCTAACGTCGAACCTAGTATGTTTGGATGGTTTTGTGCACTCCCCGTTACTCTTTCATGTGAAGTTCCAACTAGCTCCAAAGTGTAGAAATAAAAATACGACAGAGCGTGATGAAAAAGAAGAAGAACTTAACGGAAACCGATTTTTCAGTACATGTGTGAGAGATACAAGACGCCAACGTCATCTCTAATACCAAGAAGACGACGACCAAAAGAGATGGGGTCCTTAACAGAAGTTTACGGTACGGACAATGGAATGGGCCTTCATAGAGTCTGTGTATTTGGAATCCATAGGTTTGGATACATCATGGAGTTACATGGTTTAACACCGCCTTCTCCAACATAAAACATCTCCAAATATTTTATGGTCAACTCCTCAAAACCAATTATGACTTGAGAAGAGGATAACTATCTTATTTCAGAATGTATTCTCTTTCTCTCTCGATCTAACGTCGAACCTAGTATTTTTGGATGGTTTTGTGCACTCCCCATTACTGTTTCATGTGAAGTTCCAACAAGGTCCAAAGTGTAGAAATAAAAATACGACAGAGCATGATGAAAAACAAGAAGAACTTGACGGATACCGATTTTTCGGTACTGGTGTGAGAGATACAAGATGCCAACGTCATCTTTAATACCAAGAAGATGACGACCAGAAGAGATGGGGACGTTAACAAAAGTTTTCGGTATAGACAAAGGAACGGGCTTATATAGAGTCTGAGTATTTAGAATCCATAGGTTTGGAACCATCATGAAATTACATGGTTGAACACCTCCTTCTCCAACTTAAAACTTCTCAAAATATTTTATTGTCAACATCTCAAAACAAATTATGAATTGAGAAAAAGATATGTATCTTATTTCATAATGTATTCTCTTTCTCTGTCGATCTAATCTCGAATCTAGTATTTTTGGATGGTTTTGTGCACTCCCCGTGATTCTTTCGTGTGAAGTTCCAACTAGCTCCAAAGTGTCGAAAAAAAATTGCAACAGAGCATAATGAAAAACAAGAAGAACTGTACGGATACCGATTTTTTGGTACTAGTGTGAGAGATACAAGACGCCAACATCATATCTAATACGAAGAAGACGACGACCAGAAGAGATGGGGGCGTTAACAGAAGTTTTCGGTACGGACAATGGAATGGTCCTTTATAGAGTCTGTGTATTTGGAATCCATTGGTTTGGAACCAACATGAAATTACATGGTTTAACATCTCCTTCTCCAACATAAAACATCTTCAAATATTTTATGGTCAACTCCTCAAAACCAATTATAAATTGAGAAGAAGATAACTATCTTATTTCGGAATGTATTTTCCTTCTCTCTCGTTCTAATGTCGAACCTAGTATGTTTTGATGGTTTTGTGCACTCCCCGTTACTCTTTCATGTGAAGTTCCAACTAGCTCCAAATTGTAGAAATAAAAATACGACAGTGCGTGATGAAAAACAAGAAGAACTTGACGGAAACCGATTTTTCGGTACTAGTGTGAGAGATACAAGACGCCAACGTCATCTCTAATACCAAGAAGACGACGACCAAAAGAGATGGGGGAGTTAATAGAAGTTTACAGTACGGACAATGGAATGGGCCTTCATAGAGTCTGTGTATTTGGAATCCATAGGTTTTGATACATCATGAAGTTACACGGTTTAACACCGCCTTCTCCAACATAAAACATCTCCAAATATTTTATGGTCAACTCCTCAAAACCAATTATGAATTGAGAAGAGGATAACTATCTTATTTCAGAATGTATTCTCTTTCTCTCTCGATCTAACGTCGTACCTAGTATTTTTGGATGGTTTTGTGCACTCCCCGTTCTTCGTTTCATGTGAAGTTCCAACTAGCTCCAAAGTGTAGAAATAAAAATACGACAGAGCATGATGAAAAACAAGAAGAACTTGACGGATACCGATTTTTCGGTACTGGTGTGAGAGATACATGATGACAACGTCATCTCTAATACCAAGAAGATGACGACCAGAAGAGATGGGGACGTTAACAGAAGTTTTCGGTATAGACAAAGGAACGGGCTTATATAGAGTCTGAGTATTTGGAATCCATAGGTTTGGAACCATCATGAAATTACATGGTTGAACACCTCCTTCTCCAACTTAAATCTTCTTAAAATATTTTATTGTCAACATCTCAAAACAAATTATGAATTGAGAAAAAGATATGTATCTTATTTCAGAATGTATTCTCTTTCTCTGTCGATCTAATCTCGAACCTAGTATTTTTGGATGGTTTTGTGCACTTCCCGTGACTCTTTCGTGTGAAGTTCAACCTAGCTCCAAAGAGTCGAAATTTTTTTGCAACAGAGCATAATGAAAAACAAGAAGAACTTGACGGATACCGATTTTTTGGTACTAGTGTGAGAGATACAAGACACCAACATCATATCTAATACGAAGCAGACGACGACCAGAAGACATGGGGGCGTTAACAGAAGTTTTCGGTACGGACAATGGAATGGACCTTTATAGAGTTTGTGTATTTGGAATCCATTGGTTTGGAACCAACATGAAATTACATTATTTAATACCGCCTTCTCCAACATAAAACATCTCCAAATATTTTATGGTCAACTCCTCAAAACCAATTATAAATTGAGAAAAAGATAACTATCTTATTTCGGAATGTATTTTCCTTCCCTCTCATTCTAACGTCGAACCTAGTATGTTTGGATGGTTTTGTGCACTCCCCGTTACTCTTTCATGTGAAGTTCCAACTAGCTCCAAAGTGTAGAAATAAAAATACGACAGAGCGTGATGAAAAACAAGAAGAACTTGACGGATACCGATTTTTCGGTACTGGTGTGAGAGATACAAGATGCCAACGTCATCTCTAATACCAAGAAGATGACGACCAGAAGAGATGGGGACGTTAACAGAAGTTTTCGGTATAGACAAAGGAACGGGCTTATATAGAGTCTGAGTATTTGGAATCCATAGGTTTGGAACCATCATGAAATTACATGGTTGAACACCTCCTTCTCCAACATAAAACTTCTCAAAATATTTTATCGTCAACATCTCAAAACAAATTATGAATTGAGAAAAAGATATGTATCTTATTTCAGAATGTATTCTCTTTCTCTGTCGATCTAATCTCGAACCTAGTATTTTTGGATGGTTTTGTGCACTCCCCGTGACTCTTTCGTGTGAAGTTCAACCTAGCTCCAAAGAGTCGAAAATTTTTTGCAACAGAGCATAATGAAAAACAAGAAGAACTTGACGGATACCGATTTTTTGGTACTAGTGTGAGAGATACAAGACACCAACATCATATCTAATAGGAAGAAGACGACGACCAGAAGAGATGGGGGCGTTAACAAAAGTTTTCGGTACGGACAATGGAATGGACCTTTATAGAGTCTGTGTATTTGGAATCCATTGGTTTGGAACCAACATGAAATTACATGATTTAATACCGCCTTCTCCAACATAAAACATCTCCAAATATTTTATGGTCAACTCCTCAAAACCAATTATAAATTTAGAAGAAGATAACTATCTTATTTCGGAATATATTTTCCTTCCCTCTCGTTCTAACGTCGAACCTAGTATGTTTGGATGGTTTTGTGCACTCCCCGTTACTCTTTCATGTGATGTTCCAACTAGCTCCAAAGTGTAGAAATAAAAATACGACAGAGAGTGATGAAAAACAAGAAGAACTTGAAGGATACCGATTTTTCGGTACTGGTGTGAGAGATACAAGATGCCAACGTCATCTCTAATACCAAGAAGATGACGACAAGAAGAGATGGGGACGTTAACAGAAGTTTTCGGTATAGACAAAGGAACGGGCTTATATAGAGTCTGAGTATTTGGAATCCATAGGTTTGGAACCATCATGAAATTACATGGTTGAACACCTCCTTCTCCAACTTAAAACTTCTCAAAATATTTTATTGTCAACATCTCAAAACAAATTATGAATTGAGAAAAAGATATGTATCTTATTTCAGAATGTATTCTCTTTCTCTGTCGATCTAATCTCGAACCTAGTATTTTTGGATGGTTTTGTGCACTCCCCGTGACTCTTTCGTGTGAAGTTCAACCTAGCTCCAAAGAGTCGAAATTTTTTTGCAACAGAGCATAATGAAAAACAAGAAGAACTTGACGGATACCGATTTTTTGGTACTAGTGTGAGAGATACAAGACACCAACATCATATCTAATACGAAGAAGACGACGACCAGAAGAGATGGGGCCGTTAACAGAAGTTTTCGGTACGGACAATGGAATGGACCTTTATAGAGTCTGTGTATTTGGAATCCATTGGTTTGGAACCAACATGAAATTACATGATTTAATACCGCCTTCTCCAACATAAAACATCTCCAAATATTTTATGGTCAACTCCTCAAAACCAATTATAAATTTAGAAGAAGATAACTATCTTATTTCGGAATATATTTTCCTTCCCTCTCGTTCTAACGTCGAACCTAGTATGTTTGGATGGTTTTGTGCACTCCCCGTTACTCTTTCATGTGATGTTCCAACTAGCTCCAAAGTGTAGAAATAAAAATACGACAGAGAGTGATGAAAAACAAGAAGAACTTGAAGGATACCGATTTTTCGGTACTGGGTGTGAGAGATACAAGATGCCAACGTCATCTCTAATACCAAGAAGATGACGACAAGAAGAGATGGGGACGTTAACAGAAGTTTTCGGTATAGACAAAGGAACGGGCTTATATAGAGTCTGAGTATTTGGAATCCATAGGTTTGGAACCATCATGAAATTACATGGTTGAACACCTCCTTCTCCAACTTAAAACTTCTCAAAATATTTTATTGTCAACATCTCAAAACAAATTATGAATTGAGAAAAAGATATGTATCTTATTTCAGAATGTATTCTCTTTCTCTGTCGATCTAATCTCGAACCTAGTATTTTTAGATGGTTTTGTGCACTCCCCGTGACTCTTTCGTGTGAAGTTCCAACTAGCTCCAAAGTGTCGAAAAAATATTGCAACAGAGCATAATGAAAAACAAGAAGAACTTGACGGATACCGACTTTTTGGTACTAGTGTGAGAGATACAAGACGCCAACATCATATCTAATACGAAGAAGACGACGACCAGAAGAGATGGGGGCGTTAACAGAAGTTTTCGGTACGGACAATGGAATGGACCTTTATAGAGTCTGTGTGTTTGGAATCCATTGGTTTTGATACATCATGAAGTTACACGGTTTAACACCGCCTTCTCCAAAATAAAACATCTCCAAATATTTTATGGTCAACTCCTCAAAACCAATTATGAATTGAGAAGAGGATAACTATCTTATTTCAGAATGTATTCTCTTTCTCTCTCGATCTAACGTCGAACCTAGTATTTTTGGATGGTTTTGTGCACTCCCCGTTACTGTTTCATGTGAAGTTCCAACTAGCTCCAAAGTGTAGAAATAAAAATATGACAGTGCGTGATGAAAAACAAGAAGAACTTGACGGAAACCGATTTTTCGGTACTAGTGTGAGAGATACAAGATGCCAACGTCATCTCTAATACCAAGAAGACGACGACCAAAAGAGATGGGGGCGTTAACAGAAGTTTACGGTACGGACAATGGAATGGGCCTTCATAGAGTCTGTGTATTTGGAATCCATAGGTTTTGATACATCATGAAGTTACACGGTTTAACACCGCCTTCTCCAAAATAAAACATCTCCAAATATTTTATGGTCAACTCCTCAAAACC
Organism: Linum usitatissimum; assembly: GCA_030674075.2. Lineage (NCBI taxonomy): Eukaryota > Viridiplantae > Streptophyta > Magnoliopsida > Malpighiales > Linaceae > Linum > Linum usitatissimum. Next base: position 5,972 of record JAUJYP020001419.1, on the reverse strand, counting down.
AATTATGAATTGAGAAGAGGATAACTATCTTATTTCAGAATGTATTCTCTTTCTCTCTCGATCTAACGTCGAACCTAGTATTTTTGGATGGTTTTGTGCACTCCCCGTTACTGTTTCATGTGAAGTTCCAACTAGCTCCAAAGTGTAGAAATAAAAATACGACAGAGCATGATGAAAACAAGAAGAACTTGACGGATACCGATTTTTCGGTACTGGTGTGAGAGAAACAAGATGCCAACATCATCTCTAATACCAAGAAGACGACGACCAGAAGATATGGGGACGTTAATAGAAGTTTTTGGTATAGACAAAGTAACGGGCTTGTATAGAGTCTAAGTATTTGGAATCCATAGGTTTGGAACCATCATGAAATTACATGGTTGAACACCGCCTTCTCCAACTTAAAACTTCTCAAAATATTTTATTGTCAACTCCTCAAAACAAATTATGAATTGAGAAGAAGATATGTATCTTATTTCAGAATGTATTCTCTTTCTCTGTCGATCTAATCTCGAACCTAGTATTTTTAGATGGTTTTGTGCACTCCCCGTGACTCTTTCGTGTGAAGTTCCAACTAGCTCCAAAGTGTCGAAAAAATATTGCAACAGCATAATGAAAAACAAGAAGAACTTGACGGATACCGACTTTTTGGTACTAGTGTGAGAGATACAAGACGCCAACATCATATCTAATACGAAGAAGACGACGACCAGAAGAGATGGGGGCGTTAACAGAAGTTTTCGGTACGGACAATGGAATGGACCTTTATAGAGTCTGTGTGTTTGGAATCCATTGGTTTGGAACCAACATGATATTACATGGTTAACACCGCCTTCTCCAACATAAAACATCTCCAAATATTTTATGGTCAACTGCTCAAAACCAATTATAAATTGAGAAGAAGATAACTATCTTATTTCAGAATGTATTTTCCTTCTCTCTCGTTCTAACGTCGAACCTAGTATTTTTGGATGGTTTTGTGCACTCCTCGTTACTCTTTCATGTGAAGTTCCAACTAGCTCCAAAGTGTAGAAATAAAAATACGACAGTGCGTGATGAAAAACAAGAAGAACTTGACGGAAACCGATTTTTCGGTACTAGTGTGAGAGATACAAGATGCCAACGTCATCTCTAATACCAAGAAGACGACGACCAAAAGAGATGGGGGCGTTAACAGAATTTTACGGTACGGACAATGGAATGGGCCTTCATAGAGTCTGTGTATTTGGAATCCATAGGTTTTGATACATCATGAAGTTACACGGTTTAACACCGCCTTCTCCAAAATAAAACATCTCCAAATATTTTATGGTCAACTCCTCAAAACCAATTATGAATTGAGAAGAGGATAACTATCTTATTTCAGAATGTATTCTCTTTCTCTCTCGATCTAACGTCGAACCTAGTATTTTTGGATGGTTTTGTGCACTCCCCGTTACTGTTTCATGTGAAGTTCCAACTAGCTCCAAAGTGTAGAAATAAAAATACGACAGAGCATGATGAAAAACAAGAAGAACTTGACGGATACCGATTTTTCGGTACTGGTGTGAGAGATACAAGACGCCAACGTCATCTCTAATACCAAGAAGACGACGACCATAATAGATGGGGGCGTTAACAGAAGTTTACGGTACGGACAATGGAATGGGCCTTCAAAGAGTCTGTGTATTTGGAATCCATAGGTTTGGACCCATCATGAAATTACATGGTTGATCAACGCCTTCTCCAACTTAAAACTTCTAAAAATATTTTATTGTCAACTCCTCAAAACAAATTATGAATTGAGAAGAAGATATCTATCTTATTTCAGAATGTATTCTCTTTCTCTGTCGATCTAACCTCGAACTTTGTATTTTTGGATGGTTTTGTGCACTCCCCGTTACTCTTTCGTGTGAAGTTCCAACTAGCTCCAAAGTGTAGAAACAAAAATACGACAGAGCATGATTAAAAATAAGAAGAACTTGACGGATACCGATTTTTCAGTACTACTGTGAGAGATAAAGACGCCAACGTCATCTCTAATACCAAGATGACGATGACCAGAAGAGATGGGGATGTTAACAGAAGTTTTCTGTACGGACAATTGAATAGACCTTTATAGAGTCTGTGTATTTTGAATCCATAGGTTTGCAACCATCATGAAATTACATGGTTTAACACCGCCTTCTCCAACATAAAACATCTCCAAATATTTTATGGTCAACTCCTCAACACCAATTATAAATTGAGAAGAAGATAGCTATCGTATTTCAGAATGTATTTTCCTTCTCTCTCGATCTAACCTCAAACCTAGTATGTTTGGATGGTTTTGTGCACTCCCTGTTACTCTTTTGTGTGAAGTTCCAACTAGGTCCAAAGTAGAAATAAAAATACGACAGAGCGTGATGAAAAACGAGAAGAACTTGATGGAAACCGATTTTTCGGTACTAGTGTGAGAGATACAAGACGCCAACATCATCTCTAATACCAAGAAGATGACGACCAGAAGAGATGGGGGCGTTAATAGAAGTTTTCGGTACGGACAATGAAATGGACCTTTATAGAGTCTGTGTATTTGGAATCCATAGGTTTGGAACCATCATGAAATTACATGGTTTAACACCGCCTTCTCCAACATAAAACATCTCCAAATATTTTATGGTCAACTCCTGAAAACCAATTATAAATTGAGAAGAAAATAACTATCTTATTTCAGAATGTATTCTCTTTCTCTCTCGATCTAATCTCGAACCTAGTATTTTTGGATTGTTTTGTGCATTCCCCATGACACTTTCGGGTGAAGTTCTAACTAGCTCCAAAGTGTCAAAATCAAAATACGACAAAGCATGATGAAAAACAAGAAGAACTTGTCGAATACCGATTTTTCGGTACTAGTGTGAGAGATACAAGAGGCCAACGTGATCTCCTACCAAGATGACAACGACCAGAAGAGCTGGGGACGTTAACAGAAGTTTTCGGTATAGACAAAAGAACGGGCTGATATAGAGTCTGAGTATTTGGAATCCATAAGTTTGGAACCATCATGAAATTACATGGTTTAACACCGCCTTCTCCAACATAAAACATCTCCAAATATTTTATGGTCAACTCCTCAAAACCAATTATAAATTGAGAAGAAGATAGCTATCGTATTTCAGAATGTATTTTCCTTCTCTCTCGATCTAACCTCAAACCTAGTATGTTTGGATGGTTTTGTGCACTCCCTGTTACTCCTTCGTGTGAAGTTCCAACTAGCTCCAAAGTAGAAATAAAAATACAACAGAGCATGATGAAAAACGAGAAGAACTTGATGGAAACCGATTTTTCGGTACTAGTGTGAGAGATACAAGACGCCAACGTCATCTCTAATACCAAGAAGATGACGACCGAAAAGATGGGGGCGTTAATAGAAGTTTTCGGTACGGACAATGGAATGGACCTTTATAGAGTCTGTGTATTTGGAATCCATAGGTTTGGAACCATCATGAAATTACATGGTTTAACACCGCCTTCTCCAACATAAATCATCTCCAAATATTTTATGGTCAACTCCTGAAAACCAATTATGAATTGAGAAGAAAATAACTATGTTATTTCAGAATGTATTCTCTTTCTCTCTCGATCTAATCTCGAACCTAGTATTTTTGGATTGTTTTGTGCATTCCCCATGACACTTTTGGGTGAATTTCTAACTAGCTCCAAAGTGTCAAAATCAAAATACGACAAAGCATGATGAAAAACAAGAAGAACTTGACGAATACCGATTTTTCGGTACTAGTGTGAGAGATACAAGAGGCCAACGTGATCTCCTACCAAGAAGACAACGACCAGAAGAGCTGGGGACGTTAACAGAAGTTTTCGGTATAGACAAAAGAACGGGCTGATATAGAGTCTGGGTATTTGGAATCCATAAGTTTGGAACCATCATGAAATTACATAGTTTAACACCGCCTTCTCCAACATAAAACATCTCAAAATATTTTATGGTCAACTCCTCAAAACGAATTATGAATTGAGAAGAAGATACTTATCTTATTTCAGAATGTATTTTCCTTCTCTCTCGATCTAACGTCGAACCTAGTATGTTTGGATGGTTTTGTGCACTCCCCGTGACTCTTTCGTGTGAAGTTCCAACTAGCTCCAAAGTGTCGAAATAAAAATACAACAGAGCATGATGAAAAACTAGAAGAACTTGAGGGATACCAATTTTTCCATACTAGTGTCAGAGATACAAGACGCCAACATCATCTCTAAGACCAAGAAGACGACGACCAGAAGAGATGGGGACGTTAACAGAAGTTTTCGGTACGGACAATGGGATGGGCCTTTATAGAGTCTGTGTATTTTGAATCCATAGGTTTGGAACCATCATGACATTACATGGTTGAACACCGCCTTCTCCAACATAAAACATTTCCAAATATTTTATGGTCAAATCCTCAAAACCAACTATGAATTGAGAAGAAGATAACTATCTTATTTCAGAATGTATTCTCTTTCTCTCTCGATCTAACCTCGAACCTAGTATTTTTGGATTGTTTTGTGCATTCCCCATGACACTTTCGGGTGAAGTTCTAACTAGCTCCAAAGTGTCAAAATCAAAATACGACAGAGCATGATGAAAAACAAGACGAAATTGACGGATACCGATTTTTCAGTACTAGTGTGAGAGATACAAGAGGCCAACGTGATCTCCTACCAAGAAGACAACGACCAGAAGAGTCGGGGACGTTAACGAAGTTTTCGGTATAGAGAAATGAACGGGCTGATATAGAGTCTGAGTATTTGGAATCCATAAGTTTGGAACCATCATGAAATTACATGGTTTAACACCGCCTTCTCCAACATAAAACATCTCAAAATATTTTATGGTCAACTCCTCCAAACCAATTATGAATTGAGAAGAAGATAGCTATCTTATTTCAGAATGTATTTTCCTTCTCTCTCGATCTAACGCCGAACCTAGTATGTTTGGATGGTTTTGTGCACTCCTCGTGACTCTTTCGTGTGAAGTTCCAACTAGCTCCAAAGTGTCGAAATAAAAATACGACAGAGCATGATGAAAAACAAGAAGAACTTGAGGGATACCAATTTTTCCATACAAGTGTGAGAGATACAAGACGCCAATGTTATCTCTAATACCAAGAAGACGACGACCAGAAAAGATGGGGACGTGAACAGAAGTTTTCGGTACGGACAATGGAATGGACCTTTATAGAGTCTGTGTATTTGGAATCCATAGGTTTCGAACCATCATGAAATTACATGGTTTAACACCGCCTTCTCCAACATAAAACATCTCCAAATATTTTATGGTCAACTCCTGAAAACGAATTATGAGTTGAGAAGAAAATAACTATGTTATTTCAGAATGTATTCTCTTTCTCTCTCGATCTAATCTCGAACCTAGTATTTTTGGATTGTTTTGTGCATTCCCCATGACACTTTTGGGTGAATTTCTAACTAGCTCCAAAGTGTCAAAATCAAAATACGACAAAGCATGATGAAAAACAAGAAGAACTTGACGAATACCGATTTTTCGGTACTAGTGTGAGAGATACAAGAGGCCAACGTGATCTCCTACCAAGAAGACAACGACCAGAAGAGCTGGGGACGTTAACAGAAGTTTTCGGTATAGACAAAAGAACGGGCCGATATAGAGTCTGGGTATTTGGAATCCATAAGTTTGGAACCATCATGAAATTACATAGTTTAACACCGCCTTCTCCAACATAAAACATCTCAAAATATTTTATGGTCAACTCCTCAAAACGAATTATGAATTGAGAAGAAGATACTTATCTTATTTCGAAATGTATTTTCCTTCTCTCTCGATCTAACGTCGAACCTAGTATGTTTGGATGGTTTTGTGCACTCCCCGTGACTCTTTCGTGTGAAGTTCCAACTAGCTCCAAAGTGTCGAAATAAAAATACAACGAGCATGATGAAAAACTAGAAGAACTTGAGGGATACCAATTTTTCCATACTAGTGT
>JAUJYP020001418.1:0-67463 GCA_030674075.2 Linum usitatissimum | reverse complement strand
CTATTATTTGAATTGTTTAAAATGGAAAAACCTTAATTTTTAGCCAATCTCTTCATACACGTCAAGTATGAGCTAATGTTAAAATTTTCAATTTTCACCTAAAAGTTTCTTAATGTCCAAAGGGGTTTAACTTATGAAAATAAACCATTTTCACATGAACATTTCAAAAAAATTTTAAATCGGCTAATATTCGACATGCGTGTTTGAAATATTAAAAATTCAAGTTTCATTTTGGTAACCCGTATCAATTGGTGGTATAATGAATTTAAAATGAATTTTACTCGATATGTTATAATGTATTATGAAATATTTTTTAACTTCATTTGGCCAATTATTTGAATTGCTTAAAATGGTGAAACCTTAAATTTTAGCAAATCCCTACACACATCAAATATGAGCTAATTTTAAAATTTTCAATTTCATCTAAAAATTTATTAATTTCCAAAGGGGTTTAATCTATGAAAATAAACCATTTCCACATGAACATTTCAATATTTTTAAATCGGCTAATATTGCACGCATGTTGGAAATGGCTAAAAAGTCAAGTTTCATTTTGGTGTAACCCGTATTAATGAAGGTATAATGAATTTAAAAATGAATTTTACTCGATATGTTATAATGTATTAAGAAATATTTTTTAACTTCATTTGGCCAATTATTTGAATTACTTAAAATGGTGAAACCTTAAATTTTAGCCAATCACTACATACACATCAAATATGAGCTAATTTTAAAATTTTCAATTTCATCCTAAAAGTTTGTTAATTTCCAAAGGAGTTTAACGTATGAAAATAACCCATTTTCACATGAACATTTCAAAATTTTCAAATCGGCTAATATTCGACATGCATGGTGGAAATGGAGAAAAAGTCAAGTTTCATTTTGGTAACCCGTATAAATCCGATGGTATAATGAATTTAAAAAATCAAATTTTACTCGATATCTTATAATGTGTTATAAAATATTTTTTAACTTCATTTGGCTATTATTTGAATTGTTTAAAATGGTGAAAACCTTAATTTTAGCCAATCCCTACATACACGTCAAATATGAGCTAATATTAAAATTTTCAATTTTCACCTAAAAGTTTGTTAATGTCCAAAGGGGTTTGAACCAATGAAAATAAGCCATTTTCAAATGAAACTTTCAAAATTTTCAAATCGCTAATATTCGACATGCATGTTGGAGATGTCTAAAAAGTCAAGTTTCATTTTGGTAAACCGTATAAATGATGGTATAATGAATTTAAAAATGAATTTTACTCGATATGTTATAATGTGTTAAATATTTTTTAACTTCATTTGGCTATTATTTGAATTGTTTAAAATGGAAAAAACACTTAATTTTTAGCCAATCTCTTCATACACGTCAAGTATGAGCTAATGTTAAAATTTTCAATTTTCACCTAAAAGTTTCTTAATGTCCAAAGGGGTTTAACTTATGAAAATAAACCATTTTCACATGAACATTTCAAAAATTTTAAATCGGCTTAATATTCGACATGCATGTTGGAAATGGCTAAAAATTCAAGTTTCATTTTAACCCGTATCAATTAGGTATAATGAATTTAAAAATGAATTTTACTCGATATGTTATAATGTATTATGAAATATTTTTTAACTTATTTGGCCAATTATTTGAATTGCTTAAAATAAAAAAAAAAAAAAAAAAAAAAAAAAAAAAAAAAAAGGTGAAAACCCTTAAATTTTAGCAAATCTTACATACACATCAAATATGAGCAAATTTTAAAATTTTCAATTTCATCTAAAATTACATTGTTAATTTCAAACGGTTTAATCTCATGAAAAATACCATTTCCACATGAACATTTCAATATTTTTTAAATCGACTAATATTCGACATGCGTGTCAGAAATGGCTAAAAGTCAAGTTTCATTTTGAAGTAACCGGGATTAATGAAGGTATAATGAATTTAAAAATAAATTTTACTCGATATGTTATAATGTGTTATAAAAATATTTTTTAACTTCATTTGGCAAATTATTTGAATTACTTAAAAATGGTGAAACCTAAATTTTAGCCAATCACTACATACACATCAAATATGAGCTAATTTTAAAATTTTAAAATTTCATCTAAAAATTTGTTAATTTCCAAAGGGGTTTAACCTATGAAAATAAACCATTTTCACATGAACATTTCAAAATTTTCAAATCAATATTCGACACGCATGTTAGAAATGGCTAAAAAGTGAAGTTTCATTTTGGTAACCCGTATAAATGAATGGTATAATGAATTTAAAAATCAATTTTACTCGATATCTTATAATGTGTTATAAAATATTTTTTAACTTCATTTGGCTATTATTTGAATTGTTTAAAATGGTGAAACCTTAATTTATAGCCAATCCCTACATACACGTCAAATATGAGCTAATATTAAAATTTTCAATTTCCACCTAAAAGTTTGTTAATGTCCAGGTTGAACCAATGAAAATAAGCCATTTTCAAATGAAACTTTCAAAATTTTCAAATCGGCTAATATTCGACATGCATGTCAGAGATGTCTAAAAAGTCAAGTTTCATTTTGGTAACCCGTATAAATGATGGTATAATGAATTTAAAAATGAATTTTACTCGATATGTTATAATGTGTTAAGAAATATTTTTTAACTTCATTTGGCTATTATTTGAATTGTTTAAAATGGAAAAACCTTAATTTTTAGCCAATCTCTTCATACACGTCAAGTATGAGCTAATGTTAAAATTTTCAATTTTCACCTAAAAGTTTCTTAATGTCCAAAGGGTTTAACTTATGAAAATAAACCATTTTCACATGATCATTTCAAAAATTTTAAATCGGCTAATATTCGACATGCATGTTGGAAATGGCTAAAAATTCAAGTTTCATTTTGGTTACCCGTATCAATTAGGTATAATGAATTTAAAAATGAATTTTACTCGATATGTTATAATGTATTATGAAATATTTTTTAACTTCATTTGGCCAATTATTTGAATTGCTTAAAATGGTGAAACCTTAAATTTTAGCCAATCCCTACATACACTTCAAATATGAGCTAATTTTAAAATTTTGAATTTCATCTAAAAATTTGTTAATTTCCAAAGGGGTTTAACCTATGAAAATAAACCATTTTCACATGAACATTTCAAAATTTTCAAATCGCCTAATATTCGATATGCATGTTAGAAATGGCTAAAAAGTGAAGTTTCATTTTGGTAACCCGTATAAATGATGGTATAATGAATTTAAAAATAAATTTTACTCGATATGTTATAATGTGTTATAAAATATTTTTTAACTTCATTTGGCTATTATTTGAATTGTTTAAAATGGTGAAACCTTAATTTTTAGCCAATCCCTACATACACGTCAAATATGAGCTAATATTAAAATTTTCAATTTTCACCTAAAAGTTTGTTAATGTCCAAAGGGGTTTAACCAATGAAAATAAGCCATTTTCAAATGAAACTTTCAAAATTTTCAAATCGGCTAATATTCGACATGCATGTTGGGAGATGTCTAAAAAGTCAAGTTTCATTTTGGTAACCCGTATAAATGATGGTATAATGAATTTAAAAATGAATTTTACTCGATATGTTATAATGTGTTAAGAAATATTTTTTAACTTCATTTGGCTATTATTTGAATTGTTTAAAATGGCAAAACCTTAATTTTTAGCCAATCTCTTCATACACGTCAAGTATGAGCTAATGTTAAAATTTTCAATTTTCACCTAAAAGTTTCTTAATGTCCAAAGGGGTTTAACTTATGAAAATAAACCATTTTCACATGAACATTTCAAAAATTTTAAATCGGCTAATATTCGACATGCATGTTGGAAATGGCTAAAAATTCAAGTTTCATTTTGGTAACCCGTATCAATTAGGGTATAATGAATTTAAAAATGAATTTTACTCGATATGTTATAATGTATTATGAAATATTTTTTAACTTCATTTGGCCAATTATTTGAATTGCTTAAAATGGTGAAACCTAAATTTTAGCTAATCCCTACATACACTTCAAATATGAGCTAATTTTTAAAATTTTCAATTTCATCTAAAAATTTGTTAATTTCCAAAGGGGTTTAACCTATGAAAATAAACCATTTTCACATGAACATTTCAATATTTTTAAATCGGCTAATATTCGATATGCATGTTGGAAATGGCTAAAAAGTCAAGTTTCATTTTGGTAACCCGTATAAATGATGTTATAATGAATTTAAAAATAAATTTTACTCGATATGTTATAATGTGTTATAAAATATTTTTTAACTTCATTTGGCTATTATTTGTATTGCTTAAAATGGGTGAAACCTTAAATTTTAGCCAATCCCTACATACACATCAAATATGAGCTAATTTCAAAATTTTAAATTTCATCTAAAAATTTGTTAATTTCCAAAGGGGTTTAACCTATGAAAATAAACCATTTTCACATGAACATTTCAAAATTTTCAAATCAATATTCGACATGCATGTTAGAAATGGCTAAAAAGTGAAGTTTCATTTTGGTAACTGTATAAATTATGGTATAATGAATTTAAAAATAAATTTTACTCGATATGTTATAATGTGTTATAAAATATTTTTTAACTTCATTTGGCTATTATTTGAATTGTTTAAAATGGTGAAACCTTAATTTTTAGCCAATCCCTACATACACGTCAAATATGAGCTAATATTAAAATTTTCAATTTTCACCTAAAAGTTTGTTAATGTCCAAAGGGGTTTAACCAATGAAAATAAGCCATTTTCAAATGAAACTTTCAAAATTTTCAAATCGGCTAATATTCGACATGCATGTTGGAGATGTCTAAAAAGTCAAGTTTCATTTTGGTAACCCGTATAAATGATGGTATAATGAATTTAAAAATGAATTTTACTCGATATGTTATAATGTGTTAAGAAATATTTTTTAACTTCATTTGGCTATTATTTGAATTGTTTAAAATGGCAAAACCTTCATTTTTAGCCAATCTCTTCATACACGTCAAGTATGAGCTAATGTTAAAATTTTCAATTTTCACCTAAAAGTTTCTTAATGTCCAAAGGGGTTGAACTTATGAAAATAAACCATTTTCACATGAACATTTCAAAAATTTTAAATCGGCTAATATTCGACATGCATGTTGGAAATGGCTAAAAATTCAATTTTCATTTTGGTAACCCGTATCAATTAGGGTATAATGAATTTAAAAATGAATTTTACTCGATATGTTATAATGTATTATGAAATATTTTTTAACTTCATTTGGCCAATTATTTGAATTGCTTAAAATGGTGAAACCTTAAATTTTAGCCAATCCCTACATACACTTCAAATATGAGCTAATTTTAAAATTTTCAATTTCATCTAAAAATTTGTTAATTTCCAAAGGGGTTTAACCTATGAAAATAAACCATTTTCACATGAACATTTCAATATTTTTAAATCGGCTAATATTCGACATGCATGTTGGAAATGGCTAAAAAGTCAAGTTTCATTTTGGTAACCCGTATAAATGATGTTATAATGAATTTAAAAATAAATTTTACTCGATATGTTATAATGTGTTATAAAATATTTTTTAACTTCATTTGGCTATTATTTGTATTGCTTAAAATGGTGAAACCTTAAATTTTAGCCAATCCCTACATACACATCAAATATGAGCTAATTTTAAAATTTTAAATTTCATCTAAAAATTTGTTAATTTCCAAAGGGGTTTAACCTATGAAAATAAACCATTTTCACATGAACATTTCAAAATTTTCAAATCAGCTAATATTCGACATGCATGTTAGAAATGGCTAAAAAGTGAAGTTTCATTTTGGTAACCCGTATAAATTATGGTATAATGAATTTAAAAATAAATTTTACTCGATATGTTATAATGTGTTATAAAATATTTTTTAACTTCATTTGGCTATTATTTGAATTGTTTAAAATGGTGAAACCTTAATTTTTAGCCAATCCCTACATACACGTCAAATATGAGCTAATATTAAAATTTTCAATTTTCACCTAAAAGTTTGTTAATGTCCAAAGGGGTTTAACCAATGAAAATAAGCCATTTTCAAATGAAACTTTCAAAATTTTCAAATCGGCTAATATTCGACATGCATGTTGGAGATGTCTAAAAAGTCAAGTTTCATTTTGGTAACCCGTATAAATGATGGTATAATGAATTTAAAAATGAATTTTACTCGATATGTTATAATGTGTTAAGAAATATTTTTTAACTTCATTTGGCTATTATTTGAATTGTTTAAAATGGCAAAACCTTCATTTTTAGCCAATCTCTTCATACACGTCAAGTATGAGCTAATGTTAAAATTTTCAATTTTCACCTAAAAGTTTCTTAATGTCCAAAGGGGTTTAACTTATGAAAATAAACCATTTTCACATGAACATTTCAAAAATTTTAAATCGGCTAATATTCGACATGCATGTTGGAAATGGCTAAAAATTCAAATTTCATTTTGGTAACCCGTATCAATTAGGGTATAATGAATTTAAAAATGAATTTTACTCGATATGTTATAATGTATTATGAAATATTTTTTAACTTCATTTGGCCAATTATTTGAATTGCTTAAAATGGTGAAACCTTAAATTTTAGCCAATCCCTATATACACATCAAATATGAGCTAATTTTAAAATTTTCAATTTCATCTAAAAATTTGTTAATTTCCAAAGGGGTTTAACCTATGAAAATAAACCATTTTCACATGAACATTTCAATATTTTTAAATCGGCTAATATTCGACATGCATGTTGAAAATGGGTAAAAAGTCAAGTTTCATTTTGGTAACCCGTATAAATGATGGTATAATGAATTTAAAAATAAATTTTACTCGATATGTTATAATGTGTTATAAAATATTTTTTAACTTCATTTGGCTATTATTTGTATTGCTTAAAATGGTGAAACCTTAAATTTTAGCCAATCCCTACATACACATCAAATATGAGCTAATTTTAAAATTTTAAATTTCATCTAAAAATTTGTTAATTTCCAAAGGGGTTTAACCTATGAAAATAAACCATTTTCACATGAACATTTCAAAATTTTCAAATCGGCTAATATTCGACATGCATGTTAGAAATGGCTAAAAAGTAAAGTTTCATTTTGGTAACTCGTATAAATTATGGTATAATGAATTTAAAAATAAATTTTACTCGATATGTTATAATGTGTTATAAAATATTTTTTAACTTCATTTGGCTATTATTTGAATTGTTTAAAATGGTGAAACCTTAATTTTTAGCCAATCCCTACATACACGTCAAATATGAGCTAATATTAAAATTTTCAATTTTCACCTAAAAGTTTGTTAATGTCCAAAGGGGTTTAACCAATGAAAATAAGCCATTTTCAAATGAAACTTTCAAAATTTTCAAATCGACTAATATTCGACATGCATGTTGGAGATGTCTAAAAAGTCAAGTTTCATTTTGGTAACCCGTATAAATGATGGTATAATGAATTTAAAAATGAATTTTACTCGATATGTTATAATGTGTTAAGAAATATTTTTTAACTTCATTTGGCTATTATTTGAATTGTTTAAAATGGCAAAACCTTAATTTTTAGCCAATCTCTTCATACACGTCAAGTATGAGCTAATGTTAAAATTTTCAATTTTCACCTAAAAGTTTCTTAATGTCCAAAGGGGTTTAACTTATGAAAATAAACCATTTTCACATGAACATTTCAAAAATTTTAAATCGGCTAATATTCGACATGCATGTTGGAAATGGCTAAAAATTCAAGTTTCATTTTGGTAACCCGTATCAATTAGGGTATAATGAATTTAAAAATGAATTTTACTCGATATGTTATAATGTATTATGAAATATTTTTTAACTTCATTTGGCCAATTATTTGAATTGCTTAAAATGGTGAAACCTTAAATTTTAGCCAATCCCTATATACACATCAAATATGAGCTAATTTTAAAATTTTCAATTTCATCTAAAAATTTGTTAATTTCCAAAGGGGTTTAACCTATGAAAATAAACCATTTTCACATGAACATTTCAATATTTTTAAATCGGCTAATATTCGACATGCATGTTGGAAATGGGTAAAAAGTCAAGTTTCATTTTGGTAACCCGTATAAATGATGGTATAATGAATTTAAAAATAAATTTTACTCGATATGTTATAATGTGTTATAAAATATTTTTTAACTTCATTTGGCTATTATTTGTATTGCTTAAAATGGTGAAACCTTAAATTTTAGCCAATCCCTACATACACATCAAATATGAGCTAATTTTAAAATTTTAAATTTCATCTAAAAATTTGTTAATTTCCAAAGGGATTTAACCTATGAAAATAAACCATTTTCACATGAACATTTCAAAATTTTCAAATCGGCTAATATTCGACATGCATGTTAGAAATGGCTAAAAAGTGAAGTTTCATTTTGGTAACTCGTATAAATTATGGTATAATGAATTTAAAAATAAATTTTACTCGATATGTTATAATGTGTTAAGAAATATTTTTTAACTTCATTTGGCTATTATTTGAATTGTTTAAAATGGCAAAACCTTAATTTTTAGCCAATCTCTTCATACACGTCAAGTATGAGCTAATGTTAAAATTTTCAATTTTCACCTAAAAGTTTCTTAATGTCCAAAGGGGTTTAACTTATGAAAATAAACCATTTTCACATGAACATTTCAAAAATTTTAAATCGGCTAATATTCGACATGCATGTTGGAAATGGCTAAAAATTCAAGTTTCATTTTGGTAACCCGTATCAATTAGGGTATAATGAATTTAAAAATGAATTTTACTCGATATGTTATAATGTATTATGAAATATTTTTTAACTTCATTTGGCCAATTATTTGAATTGCTTAAAATGGTGAAACCTTAAATTTTAGCCAATCCCTATATACACATCAAATATGAGCTAATTTTGAAATTTTCAATTTCATCTAAAAATTTGTTAATTTCCAAAGGGGTTTAACCTATGAAAATAAACCATTTTCACATGAACATTTCAATATTTTTAAATCGGCTAATATTCGACATGCATGTTGGAAATGGGTAAAAAGTCAAGTTTCATTTTGGTAACCCGTATAAATGATGGTATAATGAATTTAAAAATAAATTTTACTCGATATGTTATAATGTGTTATAAAATATTTTTTAACTTCATTTGGCTATTATTTGTATTGCTTAAAATGGTGAAACCTTAAATTTTAGCCAATCCCTACATACACATCAAATATGAGCTAATTTTAAAATTTTAAATTTCATCTAAAAATTTGTTAATTTCCAAAGGGATTTAACCTATGAAAATAAACCATTTTCACATGAACATTTCAAAATTTTCAAATCAGCTAATATTCGACATGCATGTTAGAAATGGCTAAAAAGTGAAGTTTCATTTTGGTAACCTGTATAAATTATGGTATAATGAATTTAAAAATAAATTTTACTCGATATGTTATAATGTGTTAAGAAATATTTTTTAACTTCATTTGGCTATTATTTAAATTGTTTAAAATGGCAAAACCTTAATTTTTAGCCAATCTCTTCATACACGTCAAGTATGAGCTAATGTTAAAATTTTCAATTTTCACCTAAAAGTTTCTTAATGTCCAAAGGGGTTTAACTTATGAAAATAAACCATTTTCACATGAACATTTCAAAAATTTTAAATCGGCTAATATTCGACATGCATGTTGGAAATGGCTAAAAATTCAAGTTTCATTTTGGTAACCCGTATCAATTAGGGTATAATGAATTTAAAAATGAATTTTACTCGATATGTTATAATGTATTATGAAATATTTTTTAACTTCATTTGGCCAATTATTTGAATTGCTTAAAATGGTGAAACCTTAAATTTTAGCCAATCCCTATATACACATCAAATATGAGCTAATTTTGAAATTTTCAATTTCATCTAAAAATTTGTTAATTTCCAAAGGGGTTTAACCTATGAAAATAAACCATTTTCACATGAACATTTCAATATTTTTAAATCGGCTAATATTCGACATGCATGTTGGAAATGGGTAAAAAGTCAAGTTTCATTTTGGTAACCCGTATAAATGATGGTATAATGAATTTAAAAATAAATTTTACTCGATATGTTATAATGTGTTATAAAATATTTTTTAACTTCATTTGGCTATTATTTGTATTGCTTAAAATGGTGAAACCTTAAATTTTAGCCAATCCCTACATACACATCAAATATGAGCTAATTTTAAAATTTTAAATTTCATCTAAAAATTTGTTAATTTCCAAAGGGATTTAAGCTATGAAAATAAACCATTTTCACATGAACATTTCAAAATTTTCAAATCAGCTAATATTCGACATGCATGTTAGAAATGGCTAAAAAGTGAAGTTTCATTTTGGTAACTCGTATAAATTATGGTATAATGAATTTAAAAATAAATTTTACTCGATATGTTATAATGTGTTAAGAAATATTTTTTAACTTCATTTGGCTATTATTTGAATTGTTTAAAATGGCAAAACCTTAATTTTTACCCAATCTCTTCATACACGTTAAGTATGAGCTAATGTTAAAATTTTCAATTTTCACCTAAAAGTTTGTTAATGTCTAAAGGGGTTTAACTTATGAAAATAAACCATTTTCACATGAACATTTCAAAATTTTCAAATCGGCTAATATTCGACATGCATGTTGGAAATGGCTAAAAAGTCAAGTTTCATTTTGGTAACACGTATAAATGATGGTATAATGAATTTAAAAATGAATTTTACTCGATATGTTATAATGTGTTAAGAAATATTTTTAAACTTGATTTGGTCAATTATTTGAGTTGCTTAAAATGGTAAAACCTTAAATTTTAGCCAATCCCTACATACACATCAAATATGAGCTAATTTTAAAATTTTCAATTTCATCTAAAAGTTTGTTAATTTCCAAAGGAGTTCAACGTATGAAAATAAACTATTTTTACATGAACATTTCAAAATTTTCAAATCGGCTAATATTCGACATGCATGTTAGAAATGGCTAAAAAGTAAAGTTTCATTTTGGTTACCCGTATAAATGATGGTATAATTAATTTAAAAATCAAATTTACTCGATATGTTATAGTGTGTTAAGAAATATTTTTTAACTTCATTTGCAAATTATTTGTATTGCTTAAAATGGTGAAACCTTAAATTTTAACCAATCCCTACATACACATCAAATATGAGCTAATTTTAAAATTTTCAATTTCATCTAAAAGTTTGTTAATTTCCAAAGGAGTTCAACGTATGAAAATAAATTATTTTTACATGAACATTTCAAAATTTTCAAATCGGCTAATATTCGACATGCATGTTAGAAATGGCTAAAAAGTGAAGTTTCATTTTGGTTACCCGTATAAATGATGGTATAATTAATTTAAAAATCAAATTTACTCGATCTGTTATAGTGTGTTAAGAAATATTTTTTAACTTCATTTGCCAATTATTTGTATTGCTTAAAATGGTGAAACCTTAAATTTTAGCCAATCCCTACATACAAATCAAATATGAGCTAATTTTAAAATTTTAAATTTCATCTAAAAATTTGTTAATTTCCAAAGGGGTTTAACCTATGAAAATAAACCATTTTCACATGAACATTTCAAAATTTTCAAATCGGCTAATATTCGACATGCATGTTGGAAATGGCTAAAAAGTCAAGTTTCATTTTGGTAACCCGTATAAATTATGGTATAATGAATTTAAAAATGAAGTTTACTCGATATGTTATAATGTATTAAGAAATATTTTTTAACTTCATTTGACCAATTATTTGAATTACTTAAAATGGTGAAACCTTAAATTTTAGCCAATCACTACATACACGTCAAATATGAGATAATTTTAAAATTTTCAATTTCATCTAAAAGTTTGTTAATTTCGAAAGGAGTTTAACGTATGAAAATAACCCATTTTCACATGAACATTTCAAAATTTTCAAATCGGCTAATATTCGACATGCATGGTGGAAATGGAGAAAAAGTCAAGTTTCATTTTGGTAACCCGTATAAATGATGGTATAATGAATTTAAAAATCAATTTTACTCGATATCTTATATTGTGTTATAAAATATTTTTTAACTTCATTTGGCTATTATTTGAATTGTTTAAAATGGTGAAACCTTAATTTTTAGCCAATCCCTACATACACGTCAAATATGAGCTAATGTTAAAATTTTCAATTTTCACCTAAAAGATTGTTAATGTCCAAAGGGGTTTAACTTATGAAAATAAACCATTTTCACATGAACATTTCAAAAATTTTAAATCGGCTAATATTCGACATGCATGTTGGAAATGGCTAAAAATTCAAATTTCATTTTGGTAACCCGTATCAATTAGGGTATAATGAATTTAAAAATGAATTTTACTCGATATGTTATAATGTGTTATAAAATATTTTTTAACTTCATTTGGCTATTATTTGTATTGCTTAAAATGGTGAAACCTTAAATTTTAGCCAATCCCTACATACACATCAAATATGAGCTAATTTTAAAATTTTAAATTTCATCTAAAAATTTGTTAATTTCCAAAGGGGTTTAACCTATGAAAATAAACCATTTTCACATGAACATTTCAATATTTTTAAATCGGCTAATATTCGAAATGCATGTTGGAAATGGCTAAAAAGTCAAGTTTCATTTTGGTAACCCGTATAAATGATGGTATAATGAATTTAAAAATAAATTTTACTCGATATGTTATAATGTGTTATAAAATATTTTTTAACTTCATTTGGCTATTATTTGTATTGCTTAAAATGGTGAAACCTTAAATTTTAGCCAATCCCTACATACACATCAAATATGAGCTAATTTTAAAATTTTAAATTTCATCTAAAAATTTGTTAATTTCCAAAGGGGTTTAACCTATGAAAATAAACCATTTTCACATGAACATTTCAAAATTTTCAAATCGGCTAATATTCGACATGCATGTTAGAAATGGCTAAAAAGTGAAGTTTCATTTTGGTAACCCGTATAAATTATGGTATAATGAATTTAAAAATAAATTTTACTCGATATGTTATAATGTGTTATAAAATATTTTTTAACTTCATTTTGCTATTATTTGAATTGTTTAAAATGGTGAAACCTTAATTTTTAGCCAATCCCTACATACACGTCAAATATGAGCTAATATTAAAATTTTCAATTTTCACCTAAAAGTTTGTTAATGTCCAAAGGGGTTTAACCAATGAAAATAAGCCATTTTCAAATGAAACTTTCAAAATTTTCAAATCGGCTAATATTCGACATGCATGTTGGAGATGTCTAAAAAGTCAAGTTTCATTTTGGTAACCCGTATAAATGATGGTATAATGAATTTAAAAATGAATTTTACTCGATATGTTATAATGTGTTAAGAAATATTTTTTAACTTCATTTGGCTATTATTTGAATTGTTTAAAATGGCAAAACCTTAATTTTTAGCCAATCTCTTCATACACGTCAAGTATGAGCTAATGTTAAAATTTTCAATTTTCACCTAAAAGTTTCTTAATGTCCAAAGGGGTTTAACTTATGAAAATAAACCATTTTCACATGAACATTTCAAAAATTTTAAATCGGCTAATATTCGACATGCATGTTGGAAATGGCTAAAAATTCAAGTTTCATTTTGGTAACCCGTATCAATTAGGGTATAATGAATTTAAAAATGAATTTTACTCGATATGTTATAATGTATTATGAAATATTTTTTAACTTCATTTGGCCAATTATTTGAATTGCTTAAAATGGTGAAACCTTAAATTTTAGCCAATCCCTATATACACATCAAATATGAGCTAATTTTAAAATTTTCAATTTCATCTAAAAATTTGTTAATTTCCAAAGGGGTTTAACCTATGAAAATAAACCATTTTCACATGAACATTTCAATATTTTTAAATCGGCTAATATTCGACATGCATGTTGGAAATGGGTAAAAAGTCAAGTTTCATTTTGGTAACCCGTATAAATGATGGTATAATGAATTTAAAAATAAATTTTACTCGATATGTTATAATGTGTTATAAAATATTTTTTAACTTCATTTGGCTATTATTTGTATTGCTTAAAATGGTGAAACCTTAAATTTTAGCCAATCCCTACATACACATCAAATATGAGCTAATTTTAAAATTTTAAATTTCATCTAAAAATTTGTTAATTTCCAAAGGGGTTTAACCTATGAAAATAAACCATTTTCACATGAACATTTCAAAATTTTCAAATCAGCTAATATTCGACATGCATGTTAGAAATGGCTAAAAAGTGAAGTTTCATTTTGGTAACTCCGTATAAATTATGGTATAATGAATTTAAAAATAAATTTTACTCGATATGTTATAATGTGTTAAAAAATATTTTTTAACTTCATTTGGCTATTATTTGAATTGTTTAAAATGGCAAAACCTTAATTTTTACCCAATCTCTTCATACACGTCGAGTATGAGCTAATGTTAAAATTTTCAATTTTCACCTAAAAGTTTGTTAATGTCTAAAGGGGTTTAACTTATGAAAATAAACCATTTTCACATGAACATTTCAAAATTTTCAAATCGGCTAATATTCGACATGCATGTTGGAAATGGCTAAAAATTCAAGTTTCATTTTGGTAACACGTATAAATGATGGTATAATGAATTTAAAAATGAATTTTACTCGATATGTTATAATGTGTTAAGAAATATTTTTAAACTTCATTTGGTCAATTATTTGAGTTGCTTAAAATGGTAAAACCTTAAATTTTAGCCAATCCCTACATACACATCAAATATGAGCTAATTTTAAAATTTTCAATTTCATCTAAAAGTTTGTTAATTTCCAAAGGAGTTCAACGTATGAAAATAAACTATTTTTACATGAACATTTCAAAATTTTCAAATCGGCTAATATTCGACATGCATGTTAGAAATGGCTAAAAAGTAAAGTTTCATTTTGGTTACCCGTATAAATGATGGTATAATTAATTTAAAAATCAAATTTACTCGATATGTTATAGTGTGTTAAGAAATATTTTTTAACTTCATTTGCCAATTATTTGTATTGCTTAAAATGGTGAAACCTTAAATTTTAGCCAATCCCTACATACACATCAAATATGAGCTAATTTTAAAATTTTCAATTTCATCTAAAAGTTTGTTAATTTCCAATGGAGTTCAACGTATGAAAATAAATTATTTTTACATGAACATTTCAAAATTTTCAAATCGGCTAATATTCGACATGCATGTTAGAAATGGCTAAAAAGTGAAGTTTCATTTTGGTTACCCGTATAAATGATGGTATAATTAATTTAAAAATCAAATTTACTCGATCTGTTATAGTGTGTTAAGAAATATTTTTTAACTTCATTTGCCAATTATTTGTATTGCTTAAAATGGTGAAACCTTAAATTTTAGCCAATCCCTACATACACATCAAATATGAGCTAATTTTAAAATTTTAAATTTCATCTAAAAATTTGTTAATTTCCAAAGGGGTTTAACCTATGAAAATAAACCATTTTCACATGAACATTTCAAAATTTTCAAATCGGCTAATATTCGACATGCATGTTGGAAATGGCTAAAAAGTCAAGTTTCATTTTGGTAACCCGTATAAATTATGGTATAATGAATATAAAAATGAAGTTTACTCGATATGTTATAATGTATTAAGAAATATTTTTTAACTTCATTTGACCAATTATTTGAATTACTTAAAATGGTGAAACCTTAAATTTTAGCCAATCACTACATACACGTCAAATATGAGCTAATTTTAAAATTTTCAATTTCATCTAAAAGTTTGTTAATTTCGAAAGGAGTTTAACGTATGAAAATAACCCATTTTCACATGAACATTTCAAAATTTTCAAATCGGCTAATATTCGACATGCATGGTGGAAATGGAGAAAAAGTCAAGTTTCATTTTGGTAACCCGTATAAATGATGGTATAATGAATTTAAAAATCAATTTTACTCGATATCTTATATTGTGTTATAAAATATTTTTTAACTTCATTTGGCTATTATTTGAATTGTTTAAAATGGTGAAACCTTAATTTTTAGCCAATCCCTACATACACGTCAAATATGAGCTAATATTAAAATTTTCAATTTTCACCTAAAAGATTGTTAATGTCCAAAGGGGTTTAACTTATGAAAATAAACCATTTTCACATGAACATTTCAAAATTTTCAAATCGGCTAATATTCGACATGCATGTTGGAAATGGCTAAAAAGTCAAGTTTCATTTTGGTAACCCGTATAAATTATGGTATAATGAATTTAAAAATGAAGTTTACTCGATATGTTATAATGTATTAAGAAATATTTTTTAACTTCATTTGACCAATTATTTGAATTACTTAAAATGGTGAAACCTTAAATTTTAGCCAATCACTACATACACGTCAAATATGAGCTAATTTTAAAATTTTCAATTTCATCTAAAAGTTTGTTAATTTCGAAAGGAGTTTAACGTATGAAAATAACCCATTTTCACATGAACATTTCAAAATTTTCAAATCGGCTAATATTCGACATGCATGTTGGAAATGGGTAAAAAGTCAAGTTTCATTTTGGTAACCCGTATAAATGATGGTATAATGAATTTAAAAATAAATTTTACTCGATATGTTATAATGTGTTATAAAATATTTTTTAACTTCATTTGGCTATTATTTGTATTGCTTAAAATGGTGAAACCTTAAATTTTAGCCAATCCCTACATACACATCAAATATGAGCTAATTTTAAAATTTTAAATTTCATCTAAAAATTTGTTAATTTCCAAAGGGGTTTAACCTATGAAAATAAACCATTTTCACATGAACATTTCAAAATTTTCAAATCGGCTAATATTCGACATGCATGTTAGAAATGGCTAAAAAGTGAAGTTTCATTTTGGTAACCGTATAAATTATGGTATAATGAATTTAAAAATAAATTTTACTCGATATGTTATAATGTGTTATAAAATATTTTTTAACTTCATTTGGCTATTATTTGAATTGTTTAAAATGGTGAAACCTTAATTTTTAGCCAATCCCTACATACACGTCAAATATGAGCTAATATTAAAATTTTCAATTTTCACCTAAAAGTTTGTTAATGTCCAAAGGGGTTTAACCAATGAAAATAAGCCATTTTCAAATGAAACTTTCAAAATTTTCAAATCGGCTAATATTCGACATGCATGTTGGAGATGTCTAAAAAGTCAAGTTTCATTTTGGTAACCCGTATAAATGATGGTATAATGAATTTAAAAATGAATTTTACTCGATATGTTATAATGTGTTAAGAAATATTTTTTAACTTCATTTGGCTATTATTTGAATTGTTTAAAATGGCAAAACCTTAATTTTTAGCCAATCTCTTCATACACGTCAAGTATGAGCTAATGTTAAAATTTTCAATTTTCACCTAAAAGTTTCTTAATGTCCAAAGGGGTTTAACTTATGAAAATAAACCATTTTCACATGAACATTTCAAAAATTTTAAATCGGCTATTATTCGACATGCATGTTGGAAATGGCTAAAAATTCAAGTTTCATTTTGGTAACCCGTATCAATTAGGGTATAATGAATTTAAAAATGAAGTTTACTCGATATGTTATAATGTATTAAGAAATATTTTTTAACTTCATTTGACCAATTATTTGAATTATTTAAAATGGTGAAACCTTAAATTTTAGCCAATCACTACATACACGTCAAATATGAGCTAATTTTAAAATTTTCAATTTCATCTAAAAGTTTGTTAATTTCGAAAGGAGTTTAACGTATGAAAATAACCCATTTTCACATGAACATTTCAAAATTTTCAAATCGGCTAATATTCGACATGCATGGTGGAAATGGAGAAAAAGTCAAGTTTCATTTTGGTAACCCGTATAAATGATGGTATAATGAATTTAAAAATCAATTTTACTCGATATCTTATATTGTGTTATAAAATATTTTTTAACTTCATTTGGCTATTATTTGAATTGTTTAAAATGGTGAAACCTTAATTTTTAGCCAATCCCTACATACACGTCAAATATGAGCTAATATTAAAATTTTCAATTTTCACCTAAAAGATTGTTAATGTCCAAAGGGGTTTAACTTATGAAAATAAACCATTTTCACATGAACATTTCAAAATTTTCAAATCGGCTAATATTCGACATGCATGTTGGAAATGGCTAAAAAGTCAAGTTTCATTTTGGTAACCCGTATAAATGATGGTATAATGAATTTAAAAATAAATTTTACTCGATATGTTATAATGTGTTATAAAATATTTTTTAACTTCATTTGGCTATTATTTGTATTGCTTAAAATGGTGAAACCTTAAATTTTAGCCAATCCCTACATACACATCAAATATGAGCTAATTTTAAAATTTTAAATTTCATCTAAAAATTTGTTAATTTCCAAAGGGGTTTAACCTATGAAAATAAACCATTTTCACATGAACATTTCAAAATTTTCAAATCAGCTAATATTCGACATGCATGTTAGAAATGGCTAAAAAGTGAAGTTTCATTTTGGTAACCTGTATAAATTATGGTATAATGAATTTAAAAATAAATTTTACTCGATATGTTATAATGTGTTATAAAATATTTTTTAACTTCATTTGGCTATTATTTGAATTGTTTAAAATGGTGAAACCTTAATTTTTAGCCAATCCCTACATACACGTCAAATATGAGCTAATATTAAAATTTTCAATTTTCACCTAAAAGTTTGTTAATGTCCAAAGGGGTTTAACCAATGAAAATAAGCCATTTTCAAATGAAACTTTCAAAATTTTCAAATCGGCTAATATTCGACATGCATGTTGGAGATGTCTAAAAAGTCAAGTTTCATTTTGGTAACCCGTATAAATGATGGTATAATGAATTTAAAAATGAATTTTACTCGATATGTTATAATGTGTTAAGAAATATTTTTTAACTTCATTTGGCTATTATTTGAATTGTTTAAAATGGCAAAACCTTAATTTTTAGCCAATCTCTTCATACACGTCAAGTATGAGCTAATGTTAAAATTTTCAATTTTCACCTAAAAGTTTCTTAATGTCCAAAGGGGTTTAACTTATGAAAATAAACCATTTTCACATGAACATTTCAAAAATTTTAAATCGGCTATTATTCGACATGCATGTTGGAAATGGCTAAAAATTCAAGTTTCATTTTGGTAACCCGTATCAATTAGGGTATAATGAATTTAAAAATGAAGTTTACTCGATATGTTATAATGTATTAAGAAATATTTTTTAACTTCATTTGACCAATTATTTGAATTATTTAAAATGGTGAAACCTTAAATTTTAGCCAATCACTACATACACGTCAAATATGAGCTAATTTTAAAATTTTCAATTTCATCTAAAAGTTTGTTAATTTCGAAAGGAGTTTAACGTATGAAAATAACCCATTTTCACATGAACATTTCAAAATTTTCAAATCGGCTAATATTCGACATGCATGGTGGAAATGGAGAAAAAGTCAAGTTTCATTTTGGTAACCCGTATAAATGATGGTATAATGAATTTAAAAATCAATTTTACTCGATATCTTATATTGTGTTATAAAATATTTTTTAACTTCATTTGGCTATTATTTGAATTGTTTAAAATGGTGAAACCTTAATTTTTAGCCAATCCCTACATACACGTCAAATATGAGCTAATATTAAAATTTTCAATTTTCACCTAAAAGATTGTTAATGTCCAAAGGGGTTTAACTTATGAAAATAAACCATTTTCACATGAACATTTCAAAATTTTCAAATCGGCTAATATTCGACATGCATGTTGGAAATGGCTAAAAAGTCAAGTTTCATTTTGGTAACCCGTATAAATTATGGTATAATGAATTTAAAAATGAAGTTTACTCGATATGTTATAATGTATTAAGAAATATTTTTTAACTTCATTTGACCAATTATTTGAATTACTTAAAATGGTGAAACCTTAAATTTTAGCCAATCACTACATACACGTCAAATATGAGCTAATTTTAAAATTTTCAATTTCATCTAAAAGTTTGTTAATTTCGAAAGGAGTTTAACGTATGAAAATAACCCATTTTCACATGAACATTTCAAAATTTTCAAATCGGCTAATATTCGACATGCATGTTGGAAATGGGTAAAAAGTCAAGTTTCATTTTGGTAACCCGTATAAATGATGGTATAATGAATTTAAAAATAAATTTTACTCGATATGTTATAATGTGTTATAAAATATTTTTTAACTTCATTTGGCTATTATTTGTATTGCTTAAAATGGTGAAACCTTAAATTTTAGCCAATCCCTACATACACATCAAATATGAGCTAATTTTAAAATTTTAAATTTCATCTAAAAATTTGTTAATTTCCAAAGGGGTTTAACCTATGAAAATAAACCATTTTCACATGAACATTTCAAAATTTTCAAATCAGCTAATATTCGACATGCATGTTAGAAATGGCTAAAAAGTGAAGTTTCATTTTGGTAACTCCGTATAAATTATGGTATAATGAATTTAAAAATAAATTTTACTCGATATGTTATAATGTGTTATAAAATATTTTTTAACTTCATTTGGCTATTATTTGAATTGTTTAAAATGGTGAAACCTTAATTTTTAGCCAATCCCTACATACACGTCAAATATGAGCTAATATTAAAATTTTCAATTTTCACCTAAAAGTTTGTTAATGTCCAAAGGGGTTTAACCAATGAAAATAAGCCATTTTCAAATGAAACTTTCAAAATTTTCAAATCGGCTAATATTCGACATGCATGTTGGAGATGTCTAAAAAGTCAAGTTTCATTTTGGTAACCCGTATAAATGATGGTATAATGAATTTAAAAATGAATTTTACTCGATATGTTATAATGTGTTAAGAAATATTTTTTAACTTCATTTGGCTATTATTTGAATTGTTTAAAATGGCAAAACCTTAATTTTTAGCCAATCTCTTCATACACGTCAAGTATGAGCTAATGTTAAAATTGTCAATTTTCACCTAAAAGTTTCTTAATGTCCAAAGGGGTTTAACTTATGAAAATAAACCATTTTCACATGAACATTTCAAAAATTTTAAATCGGCTAATATTCGACATGCATGTTGGAAATGGCTAAAAATTCAAGTTTCATTTTGGTAACCCGTATCAATTAGGGTATAATGAATTTAAAAATGAATTTTACTCGATATGTTATAATGTATTATGAAATATTTTTTAACTTCATTTGGCCAATTATTTGAATTGCTTAAAATGGTGAAACCTTAAATTTTAGCCAATCCCTATATACACATCAAATATGAGCTAATTTTAAAATTTTCAATTTCATCTAAAAATTTGTTAATTTCCAAAGGGGTTTAACCTATGAAAATAAACCATTTTCACATGAACATTTCAATATTTTTAAATCAGCTAATATTCGACATGCATGTTAGAAATGGCTAAAAAGTGAAGTTTCATTTTGGTAACCTGTATAAATTATGGTATAATGAATTTAAAAATAAATTTTACTCGATATGTTATAATGTGTTATAAAATATTTTTTAACTTCATTTGGCTATTATTTGAATTGTTTAAAATGGTGAAACCTTAATTTTTAGCCAATCCCTACATACACGTCAAATATGAGCTAATATTAAAATTTTCAATTTTCACCTAAAAGTTTGTTAATGTCCAAAGGGGTTTAACCAATGAAAATAAGCCATTTTCAAATGAAACTTTCAAAATTTTCAAATCGGCTAATATTCGACATGCATGTTGGAGATGTCTAAAAAGTCAAGTTTCATTTTGGTAACCCGTATAAATGATGGTATAATGAATTTAAAAATGAATTTTACTCGATATGTTATAATGTGTTAAGAAATATATTTTAACTTCATTTGGCTATTATTTGAATTGTTTAAAATGGCAAAACCTTAATTTTTAGCCAATCTCTTCATACACGTCAAGTATGAGCTAATGTTAAAATTTTCAATTTTCACCTAAAAGTTTCTTAATGTCCAAAGGGGTTTAACTTATGAAAATAAACCATTTTCACATGAACATTTCAAAAATTTTAAATCGGCTAATATTCGACATGCATGTTGGAAATGGCTAAAAATTCAAGTTTCATTTTGGTAACCCGTATCAATTAGGGTATAATGAATTTAAAAATGAATTTTACTCGATATGTTATAATGTATTATGAAATATTTTTTAACTTCATTTGGCCAATTATTTGAATTGCTTAAAATGGTGAAACCTTAAATTTTAGCCAATCCCTATATACACATCAAATATGAGCTAATTTTAAAATTTTCAATTTCATCTAAAAATTTGTTAATTTCCAAAGGGGTTTAACCTATGAAAATAAACCATTTTCACATGAACATTTCAATATTTTTAAATCGGCTAATATTCGACATGCATGTTGGAAATGGGTAAAAAGTCAAGTTTCATTTTGGTAACCCGTATAAATGATGGTATAATGAATTTAAAAATAAATTTTACTCGATATGTTATAATGTGTTATAAAATATTTTTTAACTTCATTTGGCTATTATTTGTATTGCTTAAAATGGTGAAACCTTAAATTTTAGCCAATCCCTACATACACATCAAATATGAGCCAATTTTAAAATTTTAAATTTCATCTAAAAATTTGTTAATTTCCAAAGGGGTTTAACCTATGAAAATAAACCATTTTCACATGAACATTTCAAAATTTTCAAATCAGCTAATATTCGACATGCATGTTAGAAATGGCTAAAAAGTGAAGTTTCATTTTGGTAACCTGTATAAATTATGGTATAATGAATTTAAAAATAAATTTTACTCGATATGTTATAATGTGTTAAAAAATATTTTTTAACTTCATTTGGCTATTATTTGAATTGTTTAAAATGGCAAAACCTTAATTTTTACCCAATCTCTTCATACACGTCGAGTATGAGCTAATGTTAAAATTTTCAATTTTCACCTAAAAGTTTGTTAATGTCTAAAGGGGTTTAACTTATGAAAATAAACCATTTTCACATGAACATTTCAAAATTTTCAAATCGGCTAATATTCGACATGCATGTTGGAAATGGCTAAAAATTCAAGTTTCATTTTGGTAACACGTATAAATGATGGTATAATGAATTTAAAAATGAATTTTACTCGATATGTTATAATGTGTTAAGAAATATTTTTAAACTTCATTTGGTCAATTATTTGAGTTGCTTAAAATGGTAAAACCTTAAATTTTAGCCAATCCCTACATACACATCAAATATGAGCTAATTTTAAAATTTTCAATTTCATCTAAAAGTTTGTTAATTTCCAAAGGAGTTCAACGTATGAAAATAAACTATTTTTACATGAACATTTCAAAATTTTCAAATCGGCTAATATTCGACATGCATGTTAGAAATGGCTAAAAAGTAAAGTTTCATTTTGGTTACCCGTATAAATGATGGTATAATTAATTTAAAAATCAAATTTACTCGATATGTTATAGTGTGTTAAGAAATATTTTTTAACTTCATTTTCCAATTATTTGCATTGCTTAAAATGGTGAAACCTTAAATTTTAGCCAATCCCTACATACACATCAAATATGAGCTAATTTTAAAATTTTCAATTTCATCTAAAAGTTTGTTAATTTCCAAAGGAGTTCAACGTATGAAAATAAATTATTTTTACATGAACATTTCAAAATTTTCAAATCGGCTAATATTCGACATGCATGTTAAAAATGGCTAAAAAGTGAAGTTTCATTTTGGTTACCCGTATAAATGATGGTATAATTAATTTAAAAATCAAATTTACTCGATCTGTTATAGTGTGTTAAGAAATATTTTTTAACTTCATTTGCCAATTATTTGTATTGCTTAAAATGGTGAAACCTTAAATTTTAGCCAATCCCTACATACACATCAAATATGAGCTAATTTTAAAATTTTAAATTTCATCTAAAAATTTGTTAATTTCCAAAGGGGTTTAACCTATGAAAATAAACCATTTTCACATGAACATTTCAAAATTTTCAAATCGGCTAATATTCGACATGCATGTTGGAAATGGCTAAAAAGTCAAGTTTCATTTTGGTAACCCGTATAAATTATGGTATAATGAATTTAAAAATGAAGTTTACTC
This sequence comes from Linum usitatissimum, assembly GCA_030674075.2. Taxonomy (NCBI): domain Eukaryota; kingdom Viridiplantae; phylum Streptophyta; class Magnoliopsida; order Malpighiales; family Linaceae; genus Linum; species Linum usitatissimum. The sequence continues at coordinate 43,372 of JAUJYP020001418.1, read as the reverse complement.
GATATGTTATAATGTATTAAGAAATATTTTTTAACTTCATTTGACCAATTATTTGAATTACTTAAAATGGTGAAACCTTAAATTTTAGCCAATCACTACATACACGTCAAATATGAGCTCATTTTAAAATTTTCAATTTCATCTAAAAGTTTGTTAATTTCGAAAGGAGTTTAACGTATGAAAATAACCCATTTTCACATGAACATTTCAAAATTTTCAAATCGGCTAATATTCGACATGCATGTTGGAAATGGGTAAAAAGTCAAGTTTCATTTTGGTAACCCGTATAAATGATGGTATAATGAATTTAAAAATCAATTTTACTCGATATCTTATAATGTGTTATAAAATATTTTTTAACTTCATTTGGCTATTATTTGAATTGTTTAAAATGGTGAAACCTTAATTTTTAGCCAATCCCTACATACACGTCAAATATGAGCTAATATTAAAATTTTCAATTTTCACCTAAAAGTTTGTTAATGTCCAAAGGGGTTTAACTTATGAAAATAAACCATTTTCACATAAACATTTCAAAAATTTTAAATCGGCTAATATTCGACATGCATGTTGGAAATGGCTAAAAAGTCAAGTTTCATTTTGGTAACCCGTATAAATTATGGTATAATGAATTTAATAATGAAGTTTACTCGATATGTTATAATGTATTAAGAAATATTTTTTAACTTCATTTGGCCAATTATTTTAATTGCTTAAAATGGTGAAACCTTAAATTTTAGCCAATCCCTACATACACATCAAATATCAGCTAATTTTAAAATTTTCAATTTCATCTAAAAATTTGTTACTTTCCAAAGGGGTTTAACCTATGAAAATAAACCATTTTCACATGAACATTTCAATATTTTTAAATCGGCTAATATTCGACATGCATGTTGGAAATGGCTAAAAAGTGAAGTTTCATTTTGGTAACACGTATAAATGATGGTATAATGAATTTTACTCGATATGTTATAATGTGTTAAGAAATATTTTTAAACTTCATTTGGTCAATTATTTGAGTTGCTTAAAATGGTAAAACCTTAAATTTTAGCCAATCCCTACATACACATCAAATATGAGCTAATTTTAAAATTTTCAATTTCATCTAAAAATTTGTTAATTTCCAAAGGGGTTTAACCTATGAAAATAAACCATTTTCACATGAACATTTCAAAATTTTCAAATCGGCTAATATTCGACATGCATGGTGGACATGGAGAAAAAGTCAAGTTTCATTTTGGTAACCCGTATAAATGATGGTATAATGAATTTAAAAATCAATTTTACTCCATATCTTATAATGTGTTATAAAATATTTTTTAACTTCATTTGGCTATTATTTGAATTGTTTAAAATGGTGAAACCTTAATTTTTAGCCAATCCCTACATACACATCAAATATGAGCTAATTTTAAAATTTTAAATTAAATCTAAAAATTTGTTACTTTCCAAAGGGGTTTAACCTATGAAAATAAACCATTTTCACATGAACATTTCAAAAATTTTAAATCGGCTAATATTCGACATGCATGTTGGAAATGGCTAAAAAGTCAAGTTTCATTTTGGTAACCCGTATAAATTATGGTATAATGAATTTAAAAATGAAGTTTACTCGATATGTTATAATGTATTAAGAAATATTTTTTAACTTCATTTGACCAATTATTTGAATTACTTAAAATGGTGAAACCTTAAATTTTAGCCAATCACTACATACACGTCAAATATGAGCTAATTTTAAAATTTTCAATTTCATCTAAAAGTTTGTTAATTTCCAAAGGAGTTTAACGTATGAAAATAACCCATTTTGACATGAACATTTCAAAATTTTCAAATCGGCTAATATTCGACATGCATGGTGGAAATGGAGAAAAAGTCAAGTTTCATTTTGGTAACCAGTATAAATGATGGTATAATGAATTTAAAAATCAATTTTACTCGATATCTTATAATGTGTTATAAAATATTTTTTAACTTCATTTGGCTATTATTTGAATTGTTTAAAATGGTGAAACCTTAATTTTTAGCCAATCCCTACATACACATCAAATATGAGCTAATTTTAAAATTTTAAATTTCATCTAAAAATTTGTTACTTTCCAAAGGGGTTTAACCTATGAAAATAAACCATTTTCACATGAACATTTCAAAATTTTCAAATCGGCTAATATTCGACATGCATGTTGGAAATGGCTAAAAAGTCAAGTTTCATTTTGGTAACCCGTATAAATTATGGTATAATGAATTTAAAAATGAAGTTTACTCGATATGTTATAATGTATTAAGAAATATTTTTTAACTTCATTTGACCAATTATTTGAATTACTTAAAATGGTGAAACCTTAAATTTTAGCCAATCACTACATACACGTCAAATATGAGCTAATTTTAAAATTTTCAATTTCATCTAAAAGTTTGTTAATTTCCAAAGGGGTTTAACCTATGAAAATAAACCATTTTCACATGAACATTTCAAAATTTTCAAATCGGCTAATATTCGACATGCATGTTGGAAATGGCTAAAAAGTGAAGTTTCATTTTGGTAACACGTATAAATGATGGTATAATGAATTTTACTCGATATGTTATAATGTGTTAAGAAATATTTTTAAACTTCATTTGGTCAATTATTTGAGTTGCTTAAAATGGTAAAACCTTCATTTTTAGCCAATCCCTACATACACATCAAATATGAGCTAATTTTAAAATTTTCAATTATCATCTAAAAGTTTGTTAATTTCCAAAGGGGTTTAACCTATGAAAATAAACCATTTTCACATGAACATTTCAATATTTTTAAATCGGCTAATATTCGACATGCATGTTGGAAATGGCTAAAAAGTGAAGTTTCATTTTGGTAACACGTATAAATGATGGTATAATGAATTTTACTCGATATGTTATAATGTGTTAAGAAATATTTTTAAACTTCATTTGGTCAATTATTTGAGTTGCTTAAAATGGTAAAACCTTAAATTTTAGCCAATCCCTACATACACATCAAATATGAGCTAATTTTAAAATTTTCAATTTCATCTAAAAATTTGTTAATTTCCAAAGGGGTTTAACCTATGAAAATAAACCATTTTCACATGAACATTTCAAAATTTTCAAATCGGCTAATATTCGACATGCATGGTGGACATGGAGAAAAAGTCAAGTTTCATTTTGGTAACCCGTATAAATGATGGTATAATGAATTTAAAAATCAATTTGACTCGATATGTTATAATGTGTTAAAAATATTTTTGAACTTCATTTGGCTGTTATTTGAATTGTTTAAAATGGTGAAACCTTAATTTTTAGCCAATCCCTACATACACATCAAATATGAGCTAATTTTAAAATTTTAAATTTCATCTAAAAATTTGTTACTTTCCAAAGGGGTTTAACCTATGAAAATAAACCATTTTCACATGAACATTTCAAAATTTTCAAATCGGCTAATATTCGACATGCATGTTGGAAATGGCTAAAAAGTCAAGTTTCATTTTGGTAACCCGTATAAATTATGGTATAATGAATTTAAAAATGAAGTTTACTCGATATGTTATAATGTATTAAGAAATATTTTTTAACTTCATTTGACCAATTATTTGAATTACTTAAAATGGTGAAACCTTAAATTTTAGCCAATCACTACATACACGTCAAATATGAGCTAATTTTAAAATTTTCAATTTCATCTAAAAGTTTGCTAATTTCCAAAGGAGTTTAACGTATGAAAATAACCCATTTTCACATGAACATTTCAAAATTTTCAAATCGACTTATATTCGACATGCATGGTGGAAATGAAGAAAAAGTCAAGTTTCATTTTGGTAACCCGTATAAATGATGGTATAATGAATATAAAAATCAATTTGACTCGATATGTTATAATGTGTTAAAAATATTTTTGAACTTCATTTGGCTGTTATTTGAATTGTTTAAAATGGTGAAACCTTAATTTTTAGCCAATCCCTACATACACATCAAATATGAGCTAATTTTAAAATTTTAAATTTCATCTAAAAATTTGTTACTTTCCAAAGGGGTTTAACCTATGAAAATAAACCATTTTCACATGAACATTTCAAAATTTTCAAATCGGCTAATATTCGACATGCATGTTGGAAATGGCTAAAAAGTCAAGTTTCATTTTGGTAACCCGTATAAATTATGGTATAATGAATTTAAAAATGAAGTTTACTCGATATGTTATAATGTATTAAGAAATATTTTTTAACTTCATTTGACCAATTATTTGAATTACTTAAAATGGTGAAACCTTAAATTTTAGCCAATCACTACATACACGTCAAATATGAGCTAATTTTAAAATTTTCAATTTCATCTAAAAGTTTGTTAATTTCCAAAGGAGTTTAACGTATGAAAATAACCCATTTTGACATGAACATTTCAAAATTTTCAAATCGGCTAATATTCGACATGCATGGTGGAAATGGAGAAAAAGTCAAGTTTCATTTTGGTAACCAAGATATAAATGATGGTATAATGAATTTAAAAATCAATTTTACTCGATATCTTATAATGTGTTATAAAATATTTTTTAACTTCATTTGGCTATTATTTGAATTGTTTAAAATGGTGAAACCTTAATTTTTAGCCAATCCCTACATACACATCAAATATGAGCTAATTTTAAAATTTTAAATTTCATCTAAAAATTTGTTACTTTCCAAAGGGGTTTAACCTATGAAAATAAACCATTTTCACATGAACATTTCAAAATTTTCAAATCGGCTAATATTCGACATGCATGTTGGAAATGGCTAAAAAGTCAAGTTTCATTTTGGTAACCCGTATAAATTATGGTATAATGAATTTAAAAATGAAGTTTACTCGATATGTTATAATGTATTAAGAAATATTTTTTAACTTCATTTGACCAATTATTTGAATTACTTAAAATGGTGAAACCTTAAATTTTAGCCAATCACTACATACACGTCAAATATGAGCTAATTTTAAAATTTTCAATTTCATCTAAAAGTTTGTTAATTTCCAAAGGGGTTTAACCTATGAAAATAAACCATTTTCACATGAACATTTCAAAATTTTCAAATCAGCTAATATTCGACATGCATGTTGGAAATGGCTAAAAAGTGAAGTTTCATTTTGGTAACACGTATAAATGATGGTATAATGAATTTTACTCGATATGTTATAATGTGTTAAGAAATATTTTTAAACTTCATTTGGTCAATTATTTGAGTTGCTTAAAATGGTAAAACCTTCATTTTTAGCCAATCCCTACATACACATCAAATATGAGCTAATTTTAAAATTTTCAATTATCATCTAAAAGTTTGTTAATTTCCAAAGGGGTTTAACCTTTGAAAATAAACCATTTTCACATGAACATTTCAAAATTTTCGAATCGGCTAATATTCGACATGCATGTTGGAAATGGAGAAAAAGTCAAGTTTCATTTTGGTAACCCGTATAAATGATGGTGTAATGAATTTTAAAATCAATTTTACTCGATATGTTATAATGTGTTAAGAAATATTTTTTAACTTCATTTGGCTATTATTTGAATTGTTTAAAATAGTGAAACGTTAATTTTTAGCCAATTCTTATATACACGTCAAATATGAGCTAATGTGAAAATTTTCAATTTTCACCTAAAAGTTTGTCAATTTCCAAAGGGGATATAAACCATTGTCACATGAACATTTCAATATTTTCAAATCGGCTAATATTCGACATGTATGTTGGAAATGGCTAAAAAGTCAAGTTTCATTTTCGTATCCCGTATAAATGATGGTACAATGAATTTAAAAATTAATTTTACTCGATATGTTTTAGTGTGTTAAGAAATATTTTTCAACTTCATTTGCCAATTATTTGAATTGCTTAAAATGGTGAAACCTTAATTTTTAGCGAATCCCTACAGACACGTCAAATATGAGCTAATTTTAAAAACTTCAATATCACCTAAAAGTTTGTTAATTTCCAAAGCCGTTTAACGTATGAAAATAAACCATTTTCACATGAACATTTAAAAATTTTCAAATCGGCTAATATTCGACATGCATGTTGAAAATGGCTAAAAACTCAAGTTTCATTTTTGTAACCCGTATAAATGATGGTATAATGAATTTAAAAATCAACTTTACTCGATATGTTTAGTGTGTTAAGAAATATTTTTTAAGTTCATCTGCCATTTATTTAAATTGGTTAAACTGGTGAAACCTTAAATTTTAGCCAATCTCTACATACACATCAAATATGAGATAATTTTAAAATTTTCAATTGCATCTAAAAGTTTGTTAATTTCCAAAGGAGTTTAACCTATGAAAATAAACCATTTTCACATGAACATTTCAAAATTTTCAAATCGGCTAATATTCGACATGCATGTTGGAAATGGCTAAAAAGTCGAGTTTCATTTTGGTAACCCGTATAAATGATGGTATAATGAATTTAAAAATCAATTTTACTCGATATGTTTTAGTGTATTAAGAAATAATTTTTAACTTCATTTGGCTATTATTTGAATTGTTTAAAATGGTGAAACCTTAATTTTTAGCCAATCTCTACATACATGTGAAATATGAGCTAATGTTAAAATTTTCAGTTTTCACCTAAAAGTTTGTTAATTTCCAAAGCAGTTTAACGTATGAAAATAAACCATTTTCACATGAACATTTCAAAATTTTCAAATCGGCTAATATTCGACATGCATGTTGGAAATGGCTAAAAAGTCAAGTTTCATTTTGGTAACCCGTATAAATGATGGTATAATGAATTTAAAAATCAACTTTACTCGATATGTTTAGTGTGTTAAGAAATATTTTTTAAGTTCATCTGCCAATTATTTGAATTGGTTAAACTGGTGAAACCTTAAATTTTAGCCAATCTCTACATACACATTAAATATGAGATAATTTTAAAATTTTCAACTTCATCTAAAAGTTTGTTAATTTCCAAAGGAGTTTAACCTATGAAAATAAACCATTTTCACATGAATATTTCAAAATTTTCAAATCGGCTAATATTCGACATGCATGTTGGAAATGGCTAAATAGTCAAGTTTCATTTTGGTAACCCGTATAAATGATGGTATAATGAATTTAAAAATCAACTTTACTCGATATGTTTAGTGTGTTAAGAAATATTTTTTAAGTTCATCTGCCATTTATTTGAATTGGTTAAACTGGTGAAACCTTAAATTTTAGCCAATCTCTACATACACATCAAATATGAGATAATTTTAAAATTTTCAATTGCATCTAAAAGTTTGTTAATTTCCAAAGGAGTTTAACCTATGAAAATAAACCATTTTCACATGAACATTTCAAAATTTTCAAATCGGCTAATATTCGACATGCATGTTGGAAATGGCTAAAAAGTCAAGTTTCATTTGGGTAACCCGGATAAATGATGGTATAATGAATTTAAAAATCAATTTTACTCGATATTTTTTAGTGTGTTAAGAAATATTTTTTAAGTTCATTTGCCAATTATTTGAATTGCTTAAAATGGTGAAACCTTAAATTTTAACCAATCCCAACATACAAATCAAATATGAGCTAATTTTAAAATTTTCAATTTCATCTAAAAGTTTGTTAATTTCCAAAGGAATTTAACCTATGAAAACAAACCATTTTCACATGAACATTTCAAAATTTTCAAATCTGCTAATATTCGACATGCATGTTGGAAATGGCTAAAATATCAAGTTTCATTTTGGTAACCGTTATAAATGATGGTATAAATAATTTAAAAATCAATTTTACTCGATATGTTATAATATGGTAAGAAATATTTTTTAACTTCATTTGGCTATTATTTGAATTTCTTAAAATGGTGAAACCTTAATTTTTAACCAATCCCTACATACATGTCAAATATGAGCTAATTTTAAATTTTCAATTTTCACATAAAAGTTTGTTAATTTCCAAAGGGGTTTAACCTATGAAAATAAACCATTTTCACATGAACATTTCAAAATTTTCAATTCTACTAATATTCGACATGCATGTCGGAAATGGCTAAAATGTCAAGTTTCATTTTGGTAACCCGTATAAATGATGGTATAATGAATTTAAAAATCAATTTTACTCGATATGTTTTAGTGTGTTAAGAAATATTTTTTAACATTATTTTGCTATTATTTGAATTGCTTAAAATGGTGAAACCTTAATTTTTAGCCAATCCCTACATACATGTCAAATATGAGCTAATGTTAAAATTTTCAATTTTCACCTAAAAGTTTGTAAATTTCCAAAGGGGTTTAACCTATGAACATAAACCATGTTCACATAAACATTTACAAACTTTCAAATCGGCTAATATTTGACATGCAGGTTGGAAATAGCTAAAAAGTCAAGTTTCATTTTGGTAACCCGGATAAATGATGGTATAATGAATTTAAAAATCAATTTTACTCGATATTTTTTAGTGTGTTAAGAAATATTTTTTTAGTTCATTTGCCAATTATTTGAATTGTTTAAAATGGTGAAACCTTAAATTTTAGCCAATCCCTACATACAAATCAAATATGAGCTAATTTTAAAATTTTCAATTTCATCTAAAAGTTTGTTAATTTCCAAAGGGGTTTAACTTATGAAAATAAACCATTTTCACATGACCATTTCAAAATTTTCAAATCTGCTAATATTCGACATGCACGTTGGAAATGGCTAAAATGTCAAGTTTCATTTTGGTAACCCTTATAAATGATGGTGTATTAATTTAAAAATCAATTTTACTCGATATGTTATAATGTGTTAAGAAATATTTTTTAACTTCATTTGGCTATTATTTGAATTGCTTAAAATGGTGAAACCTTAATTTTTAGCCAATCCCTACATACACGTCAAATATGAGCTAATTTTAAAAACTTCAATATCACCTAAAAGTTTGTTCATTTCCAAAGGGGTTTAACCTCTAAAAATAAATCATTTTCACATGAACATTTCAAAATTTTCAAATCGGCTAATATTCGACATGCATGTTGGAAATAGCTAAAAAGTCAAGTTTCATTTTGGTAACCCGTATAAATGATGGTATATTGAATTTAAAAATCAATTTTACTCGATATGTTTTAGTGTGTTAAGAAATATTTTTTAACTTCATTTGGCTATTATTTGAATTGCTTAAAATGGTGAAACCTTAAATTTTAGCCAATCCCTACATAAATGTCAAATATGAGCTAATGTTAAAATTTACAATTTTCACCTAAAAGTTGGTAAATTTCCAAAGGGGTTTAACCTATGAACATAAACCATGTTCACATAAACATTTACAAACTTTCAAATCGGCTAACATTCGACATGCATGTTGGAAATGGCTAAGAAGTCAAGTTTCAATTTGGTAACCCGTATAAATGATGGTATAATGAATTTAAAATCAATTTTACTCGATATGTTATAATGTGTTAAGAAATATTTTTTAACTTCATTTGCCTATTATTTGAATTGTTTAAAATGGTGAAACCTTAATTTTTAGCCAATCCCTACATACATGTCAAATATGAGCTAATGTTAAAATTTTCGATTTTCACCTAAAAGTTTGTTAATTTCCAAAGGGGTTTAACTTATGAAAATAAACCATTTTCACATGAACATTTCAAAATTTTCAAATCTGCTAATATTCGACATGCATGTTGGAAATGGCTAAAATGTCAAGTTTCATTTTGGTAACCCTTATAAATGTGGGTATAATGAATTTAAAAATCAATTTTACTCGATATGTTATAATGTGTTAAGAAATATTTTTTAACTTCATTTGGCTATTATTTGAATTGCTTAAAATGGTGAAACCTTAATTTATAGCCAATCCCTACATACACGTCAAATATGAGCTAATTTTAAAAACTTCAATATCACCTAAAAGTTTGTTTATTTCCAAAGGGGTTTAACGTATGAAAATAAACCATTTTCACATCAACATTTAAAAATTTTCAAATCGGCTAATATTCGACAAGCATGTTAGAAATGGCTAAAAAGTCCAGTTTCATTTTGGTAACCCGTATAAATGATGGTATAATGAATTTAAAAATAAATTTTACTCGATATGTTTTAGTGTGTTAATAAATATTTTTCAACTTCATTTGCCAATTATTTGAATTGCTTAAAATGGTGAAACCTTTATTTTTAGCGAATCCCTACAGACACGTCAAATATGAGCTAATTTTAAAAACTTCAATATCACCTAAAAGTTTGTTAATTTCCAAAGCCGTTTAACGTATGAAAATAAACCATTTTCACATGAACATTTAAAAATTTTCAAATCGGCTAATATTCGACATGCATGTTGGAAATGGCTAAAAACTCAAGTTTCATTTTGGTAACCCGTATAAATGATGGTATAGTGAATTTAAAAATTAACTTTACTCGATATGTTTTAGTGTGTTAAGAAATATTTTTTAAGTTCATTTGCCAATTATTTGAATTGGTTAAACTGGTGAAACTTTAAATTTAACCAATCTCTACATACACATCAAATATGAGATAATTTTAAAATTTTCAATTGCATCTAAAAGTTTGTTAATTTCCAAAGGAGTTTAACCTATAAAAATAAACCATTTTCACATGAACATTTCAAAATTTTCAAATCGGCTAATATTCGACATGCATGTTGGAAATGGCTAAAAAGTCATGTTTCATTTTGGTAACCCGTATAAATGATGGTATAATTAATATAAAAATCAATTTTACTCGATATGTTGTAATGTGTTAAGAAATATTTTTTAACTTCATTTGCCTATTATTTGAATTGTTTAAAATGATGAAATCTTAAATTTTAGCCAATCCCTACATACACATCAAATATGAGATAATTTTAAAAACTTCAATATCACCTAAAAGTTTGTTAATTTTCAAAGGGGTTTAACCTATGAAAATAAACCATTTTCACATGAACATTTCAATATTTTCAAATCGGCTAATATTCGACATGCATGTTGGAAATGGCTAAAAAGTCATGTTTCATTTTGGTAACCCGTATAAATGATGGTATAATTAATATAAAAATCAATTTTACTCTATATGTTGTAATGTGTTAAGAAATATTTTTTAACTTCATTTGCCTATTATTTGAATTGTTTAAAATGGTGAAACCTTAATTTTTAGCCAATCCCTACCTACATGTCAAATATGAGCTAATGTTAAAATTTTCAGTTTTCACCTAATAGTTTGTTAATTTCCAAAGGGGTATAACTTATGAAAATAAACCATTTTCACATGAACATTTCAAAATTTTCAAATCCGCTAATATTCGACATGCATGTTGGAAATGGCTAAAATGTCAAGTTTCATTTTGGTAACCCTTATAAATGAGGGTATAATGAATTTAAAAATCAATTTTACTCGATATGTTATAATGTGTTAAGAAATATTTTTTAACTTCATTTGGCTATTATTTGAATTGCTTAAAATGGTGAAACCTTAATTTATAGCCATCCCTACATACACGTCAAATATGAGCTAATTTTAAAAACTTCAATATCACCTAAAAGTTTGTTTATTTCCAAAGGGGTTTAACGTATGATAATAAACCATTTTCACATGAACATTTAAAAATTTTCAAATCGGCTAATATTCGACATGCATGTTAGAAATGGCTAAAAAGTCCAGTTTCATTTTGGTAACCCATATAAATGACGGTATAATGAATTTAAAAATCAATTTTACTCGATATGTTTTAGTATGTTAAGAAATATTTTTTAACTTCATTTGCCTATTATTTGAATTGTTTAAAATGGTGAAACCTTAATTTTTAGCCAATCCCTACATACATGTCAAATATGAGCTAATGTTAAAATTTTCAGTTTTCACCTAAAAGTTTGTTAATTTCCAAAGGGGTTATCTTATGAAAATAAACCATTTTCAAATGAACATTTCAAAATTTTCAAATCTGCTAATATTCGACATGCATGTTGGAAATGGCTAAAATGTCAAGTTTCAATTTGGTAACCCTTATAAATGAGGCTATAATGAATTTAAAAATCAATTTTACTCGATATGTTATAATGTGTTAAGAAATATTTTTTAACTTCATTTGGCTATTATTTGAATTGCTTAAAATGGTGAAACCTTAATTTTTAGCCAAACCCTACATACACTTCAAATATGAGCTAATTTTAAAAACTTCAATATCACCAAAAAGTTTGTTAATTTCCAAAGGGGTTTAACCTTTGAAAATAAACCATTTTCACATGAACATTTAAAAATTTTCAAATCGGCTAATATTCGACATGCATGTTGGAAATGGAGAAAAAGTCAAGTTTCATTTTGGTAACCCGTATGAATGATGGTATAATGAATTTAAAAATCAATTTTACTCGATATGTTGTAATGTGTTAAGAAATATTTTTTAACTTCATTTGCCTATTATTTGAATTGTTTAAAATGATGAAATCTTAAATTTTAGCCAATCCCTACATACACATCAAATATGAGATAATTTTAAAAACTTCAATATCACCTAAAAGTTTGTTAATTTTCAAAGGGGTTTAACCTATGAAAATAAACCATTTTCACATGAACATTTCAATATTTTCAAATCGGCTAATATTCGACATGCATGTTGGAAATGGCTAAAAAGTCATGTTTCATTTTGGTAACCCGTATAAATGATGGTATAATTAATATAAAAATCAATTTTACTCGATATGTTGTAATGTGTTAAGAAATATTTTTTAACTTCATTTGCCTATTATTTGAATTGTTTAAAATGGTGAAACCTTAATTTTTAGCCAATCCCTACATACATGTCAAATATGAGCTAATGTTAAAATTTTCAGTTTTCACCTAATAGTTTGTTAATTTCCAAAGGGGTATAACTTATGGAAATAAACCATTTTCACATGAACATTTCAAAATTTTCAAATCTGCTAATATTCGACATGCATGTTGGAAATGGCTAAAATGTCAAGTTTCATTTTGGTAACCCTTATAAATGAGGGTATAATGAATTTAAAAATCAATTTTACTCGATATGTTATAATGTGTTAAGAAATATTTTTTAACTTCATTTGGCTATTATTTGAATTGCTTAAAATGGTGAAACCTTAATTTATAGCCATCCCTACATACACGTCAAATATGAGCTAATTTTAAAAACTTCAATATCACCTAAAAGTTTGTTTATTTCCAAAGGGGTTTAACGTATGATAATAAACCATTTTCACATGAACATTTAAAAATTTTCAAATCGGCTAATATTCGACATGCATGTTAGAAATGGCTAAAAAGTCCAGTTTCATTTTGGTAACCCGTATAAATGACGGTATAATGAATTTAAAAATCAATTTTACTCGATATGTTTTAGTATGTTAAGAAATATTTTTTAACTTCATTTGCCTATTATTTGAATTGTTTAAAATGGTGAAACCTTAATTTTTAGCCAATCCCTACATACATGTCAAATATGAGCTAATGTTAAAATTTTCGGTTTTCACCTAAAAGTTTGTTAATTTCCAAAGGGGTTATCTTATGAAAATAAACCATTTTCAAATGAACATTTCAAAATTTTCAAATCTGCTAATATTCGACATGCATGTTGGAAATGGCTAAAATGTCAAGTTTCAATTTGGTAACCCTTATAAATGAGGCTATAATGAATTTAAAAATCAATTTTACTCGATATGTTATAATGTGTTAAGAAATATTTTTTAACTTCATTTGGCTATTATTTGAATTGCTTAAAATGGTGAAACCTTAATTTTTAACCAAACCCTACATACACTTCAAATATGAGCTAATTTTAAAAACTTCAATATCACCTAAAAGTTTGTTAATTTCCAAAGGGGTTTAACGTATGATAATAAACCATTTTCACATGAACATTTAAAAATTTTCAAATCGGCTAATATTCGACATGCATGTTAGAAATGGCTAAAAAGTCCAGCTTTCATTTTGGTAACCCGTATAAATGACGGTATAATGAATTTAAAAATCAATTTTACTCGATATGTTTTAGTATGTTAAGAAATATTTTTTAACTTCATTTGCCTATTATTTGAATTGTTTAAAATGGTGAAACCTTAATTTTTAGCCAATCCCTACATACATGTCAAATATGAGCTAATGTTAAAATTTTCGGTTTTCACCTAAAAGTTTGTTAATTTCCAAAGGGGTTATCTTATGAAAATAAACCATTTTCAAATGAACATTTCAAAATTTTCAAATCTGCTAATATTCGACATGCATGTTGGAAATGGCTAAAATGTCAAGTTTCAATTTGGTAACCCTTATAAATGAGGCTATAATGAATTTAAAAATCAATTTTACTCGATATGTTATAATGTGTTAAGAAATATTTTTTAACTTCATTTGGCTATTATTTGAATTGCTTAAAATGGTGAAACCTTAATTTTTAACCAAACCCTACATACACTTCAAATATGAGCTAATTTTAAAAACTTCAATATCACCTAAAAGTTTGTTAATTTCCAAAGGGGTTTAACCTTTGAAAATAAACCATTTTCACATGAACATTTAAAAATTTTCAAATCGGCTAATATTCGACATGCATGTTGGAAATGGAGAAAAAGTCAAGTTTCATTTTGGTAACCCGTATGAATGATGGTATAATGAATTTAAAAATCAATTTTACTCGATATGTTTTCGTGTGTTAAGAAATATTTTTTAACATTATTTTGCTATTATTTGAATTATTTAAAATGGTGAAACCTTAATTTTTAGCCAATCCCTACATACATGTGAAATATGAGTTAATGTTAAAATTTTCAGTTTTCACCTAAAAGTTTGTTAATTTCCAAAGCAGTTTAACGTATGAAAATAAACCATTTTCACATGAACATTTCAAAATTTTCAAATCTGCTAATATTCGACATGCATGTTGGAAATGGCTAAAATGTCAAGTTTCATTTTGGTAACCCTTATAAATGAGGGTATAATGAATTTAAAAATCAATTTTACTCGATATGTTATAATGTGTTAAGAAATATTTTTTAACTTCATTTGGCTATTATTTGAATTGCTTAAAATGGTGAAACCTTAATTTATAGCCATCCCTACATACACGTCAAATATGAGCTAATTTTAAAAACTTCAATATCACCTAAAAGTTTGTTTATTTCCAAAGGGGTTTAACGTATGATAATAAACCATTTTCACATGAACATTTAAAAATTTTCAAATCGGCTAATATTCGACATGCATGTTAGAAATGGCTAAAAAGTCCAGTTTCATTTTGGTAACCCGTATAAATGACGGTATAATGAATTTAAAAATCAATTTTACTCGATATGTTTTAGTATGTTAAGAAATATTTTTTAACTTCATTTGCCTATTATTTGAATTGTTTAAAATGGTGAAACCTTAATTTTTAGCCAATCCCTACATACATGTCAAATATGAGCTAATGTTAAAATTTTCAGTTTTGACCTAAAAGTTTGTTAATTTCCAAAGGGGTTATCTTATGAAAATAAACCATTTTCAAATGAACATTTCAAAATTTTCAAATCTGCTAATATTCGACATGCATGTTGGAAATGGCTAAAATGTCAAGTTTCAATTTGGTAACCCTTATAAATGAGGCTATAATGAATTTAAAAATCAATTTTACTCGATATGTTATAATGTGTTAAGAAATATTTTTTAACTTCATTTGGCTATTATTTGAATTGCTTAGAATGGTGAAACCTTAATTTTTAGCCAAACCCTACATAAACTTCAAATATGAGCTAATTTTAAAAACTTCAATATCACCTAAAAGTTTGTTAATTTCCAAAGGGGTTTAACCTTTGAAAATAAACCATTTTCACATGAACATTTAAAAATTTTCAAATCGGCTAATATTCGACATGCATGTTGGAAATGGAGAAAAAGTCAAGTTTCATTTTGGTAACCCGTATGAATGATGGTATAATGAATTTAAAAATCAATTTTACTCGATATGTTTTCGTGTGTTAAGAAATATTTTTTAACATTATTTTGCTATTATTTGAATTATTTAAAATGGTGAAACCTTAATTTTTAGCCAATCCCTACATACATGTGAAATATGAGTTAATGTTAAAATTTTCAGTTTTCACCTAAAAGTTTGTTAATTTCCAAAGCAGTTTAACGTATGAAAATAAACCATTTTCACATGAACATTTCAAAATTTTCAAATCTACTAATATTCGACATGCATGTTGGAAATGGCTAAAATGTCAAGTTTCATTTTGGTAACCCTTATAAATGAGGGTATAATGAATTTAAAAATCAATTTTACTCGATATGTTATAATGTGTTAAGAAATATTTTTTAACTTCATTTGGCTATTATTTGAATTGCTTAAAATGGTGAAACCTTAATTTATAGCCATCCCTACATACACGTCAAATATGAGCTAATTTTAAAAACTTCAATATCACCTAAAAGTTTGTTAATTTTCAAAGGGGTTTAACCTATGAAAATAAACCATTTTCACATGAACATTTCAATATTTTCAAATCGGCTAATATTCGACATGCATGTTGGAAATGGCTAAAAAGTCATGTTTCATTTTGGTAACCTGTATAAATGATGGTATAATTAATATAAAAATCAATTTTACTCGATATGTTGTAATGTGTTAAGAAATATTTTTTAAGTTCATTTGCCTATTATTTGAATTGTTTAAAATGGAGAAACCTTAATTTTTAGCCAATCCCTACATACATGTCAAATATGAGCTAATGTTAAAATTTTCAGTTTTCACCTAATAGTTTGTTAATTTCCAAAGGGGTATAACTTATGAAAATAAACCATTTTCACATGAACATTTCAAAATTTTCAAATCCGCTAATATTCGACATGCATGTTGGAAATGGCTAAAATGTCAAGTTTCATTTTGGTAACCCTTATAAATGAGGGTATAATGAATTTAAAAATCAATTTTACTCGATATGTTATAATGTGTTAAGAAATATTTTTTAACTTCATTTGGCTATTATTTGAATTGCTTAAAATGGTGAAACCTTAATTTATAGCCATCCCTACATACACGTCAAATATGAGCTAATTTTAAAAACTTCAATATCACCTAAAAGTTTGTTAATTTTCAAAGGGGTTTAACCTATGAAAATAAACCATTTTCACATGAACATTTCAATATTTTCAAATCGGCTAATATTCGACATGCATGTTGGAAATGGCTAAAAAGTCATGTTTCATTTTGGTAACTTTGTATAAATGATGGTATAATTAATATAAAAATCAATTTTACTCGATATGTTGTAATGTGTTAAGAAATATTTTTTAAGTTCATTTGCCTATTATTTGAATTGTTTAAAATGGTGAAACCTTAATTTTTAGCCAATCCCTACATACATGTCAAATATGAGCTAATGTTAAAATTTTCAGTTTTCACCTAATAGTTTGTTAATTTCCAAAGGGGTATAACTTATGAAAATAAACCATTTTCACATGAACATTTCAAAATTTTCAAATCTGCTAATATTCGACATGCATGTTGGAAATGGCTAAAATGTCAAGTTTCATTTTGGTAACCCTTATAAATGAGGGTATAATGAATTTAAAAATCAATTTTACTCGATATGTTATAATGTGTTAAGAAATATTTTTTAACTTCATTTGGCTATTATTTGAATTGCTTAAAATGGTGAAACCTTAATTTATAGCCATCCCTACATACACGTCAAATATGAGCTAATTTTAAAAACTTCAATATCACCTAAAAGTTTGTTAATTTTCAAAGGGGTTTAACCTATGAAAATAAACCATTTTCACATGAACATTTCAATATTTTCAAATCGGCTAATATTCGACATGCATGTTGGAAATGGCTAAAAAGTCATGTTTCATTTTGGTAACTCGTATAAATGATGGTATAATTAATATAAAAATCAATTTTACTCGATATGTTGTAATGTGTTAAGAAATATTTTTTAAGTTCATTTGCCTATTATTTGAATTGTTTAAAATGGAGAAACCTTAATTTTTAGCCAATCCCTACATACATGTCAAATATGAGCTAATGTTAAAATTTTCAGTTTTCACCTAATAGTTTGTTAATTTCCAAAGGGGTATAACTTATGAAAATAAACCATTTTCACATGAACATTTCAAAATTTTCAAATCTGCTAATATTCGACATGCATGTTGGAAATGGCTAAAATGTCAAGTTTCATTTTGGTAACCCTTATAAATGAGGGTATAATGAATTTAAAAATCAATTTTACTCGATATGTTATAATGTGTTAAGAAATATTTTTTAACTTCATTTGGCTATTATTTGAATTGCTTAAAATGGTGAAACCTTAATTTATAGCCATCCCTACATACACGTCAAATATGAGCTAATTTTAAAAACTTCAATATCACCTAAAAGTTTGTTAATTTTCAAAGGGGTTTAACCTATGAAAATAAACCATTTTCACATGAACATTTCAATATTTTCAAATCGGCTAATATTCGACATGCATGTTGGAAATGGCTAAAAAGTCATGTTTCATTTTGGTAACCTGTATAAATGATGGTATAATTAATATAAAAATCAATTTTACTCGATATGTTGTAATGTGTTAAGAAATATTTTTTAAGTTCATTTGCCTATTATTTGAATTGTTTAAAATGGTGAAACCTTAATTTTTAGCCAATCCCTACATACATGTCAAATATGAGCTAATGTTAAAATTTTCAGTTTTCACCTAATAGTTTGTTAATTTCCAAAGGGGTATAACTTATGAAAATAAACCATTTTCACATGAACATTTCAAAATTTTCAAATCTGCTAATATTCGACATGCATGTTGGAAATGGCTAAAATGTCAAGTTTCATTTTGGTAACCCTTATAAATGAGGGTATAATGAATTTAAAAATCAATTTTACTCGATATGTTATAATGTGTTAAGAAATATTTTTTAACTTCATTTGGCTATTATTTGAATTGCTTAAAATGGTGAAACCTTAATTTATAGCCATCCCTACATACACGTCAAATATGAGCTAATTTTAAAAACTTCAATATCACCTAAAAGTTTGTTAATTTTCAAAGGGGTTTAACCTATGAAAATAAACCATTTTCACATGAACATTTCAATATTTTCAAATCGGCTAATATTCGACATGCATGTTGGAAATGGCTAAAAAGTCATGTTTCATTTTGGTAACTCGTATAAATGATGGTATAATTAATATAAAAATCAATTTTACTCGATATGTTGTAATGTGTTAAGAAATATTTTTTAACTTCATTTGCCTATTATTTGAATTGTTTAAAATGGTGAAACCTTAATTTTTAGCCAATCCCTACATACATGTCAAATATGAGCTAATGTTAAAATTTTCAGTTTTCACCTAATAGTTTGTTAATTTCCAAAGGGGTATAACTTATGAAAATAAACCATTTTCACATGAACATTTCAAAATTTTCAAATCCGCTAATATTCGACATGCATGTTGGAAATGGCTAAAATGTCAAGTTTCATTTTGGTAACCCTTATAAATGAGGGTATAATGAATTTAAAAATCAATTTTACTCGATATGTTATAATGTGTTAAGAAATATTTTTTAACTTCATTTGGCTATTATTTGAATTGCTTAAAATGGTGAAACCTTAATTTATAGCCATCCCTACATACACGTCAAATATGAGCTAATTTTAAAAACTTCAATATCACCTAAAAGTTTGTTTATTTCCAAAGGGGTTTAACGTATGATAATAAACCATTTTCACATGAACATTTAAAAATTTTCAAATCGGCTAATATTCGACATGCATGTTAGAAATGGCTAAAAAGTCCAGTTTCATTTTGGTAACCCGTATAAATGACGGTATAATGAATTTAAAAATCAATTTTACTCGATATGTTTTAGTATGTTAAGAAATATTTTTTAACTTCATTTGCCTATTATTTGAATTGTTTAAAATGGTGAAACCTTAATTTTTAGCCAATCCCTACATACATGTCAAATATGAGCTAATGTTAAAATTTTCGCTTTTCACCTAAAAGTTTGTTAATTTCCAAAGGGGTTATCTTATGAAAATAAACCATTTTCAAATGAACATTTCAAAATTTTCAAATCTAATATTCGACATGCATGTTGGAAATGGCTAAAATGTCAAGTTTCATTTTGGTAACCCTTATAAATGAGGCTATAATGAATTTAAAAATCAATTTTACTCGATATGTTATAATGTGTTAAGAAATATTTTTTAACTTCATTTGGCTATTATTTGAATTGCTTAAAATGGTGAAACCTTAATTTTTAGCCAAACCCTACATACACTTCAAATATGAGCTAATTTTAAAAACTTCAATATCACCTAAAAGTTTGTTAATTTCCAAAGGGGTTTAACCTATGAAAATAAACCATTTTCACATGAACATTTCAAAATTTTCAAATCGGCTAATATTCGACATGCATGTTGGAAATGGAGAAAAAGTCAAGTTTCATTTTGGTAACCCGTATGAATGATGGTATACTGAATTTAAAAATCAATTTTACTCGATATGTTTTCGTGTGTTAAGAAATATTTTTTAACATTATTTTGCTATTATTTGAGTTATTTAAAATGGTGAAACCTTAATTTTTAGCCAATCCCTACATACATGTGAAATATGAGTTAATGTTAAAATTTTCAGTTTTCACCTAAAAGTTTGTTAATTTCCAAAGCAGTTTAACGTATGAAAATAAACCATTTTCACATGAACATTTAAAAATTTTCAAATCGGCTAATATTCAACATGCATGTTGGAAATGGCTAAAAAGTCAAGTTTCATTTTGGTAACCCGTATAAATGATGGTATATTGAATTTAAAAATCAACTTTACTCGATATGTTTTAGTGTGTTAAGAAATATTTTTTAAGTTCATTTGCCAATTATTTGAATTGGTTAAACTGGTGAAACCTTAAATTTTAGCCAATCTCTATATACACATTAAATATGAGATAATTTTAAAATTTTCAATTTCATCTAAAAGTTTGATAATTTCCAAAGGAGTTTAACGTATGAAAATAAACCATTTTCACATGACCATTTCAAAATTTTCAAATCGGCTAATATTCGACATGCATGTTGGAAATGGCTAAAAAGTCAAGTTTCATTTTGGTAACCCGTATAAATGATGGTATAATGAATATAAAAATCAATTTTACTCGATATGTTGTAATGTGTTAAGAAATATTATTTAACTTCATTTGCCTATTATTTGAATTGTTTAAAATGGTGAAACCTTAATTTTTAGCCAATCCCTACATACATGTCAAATATGAGATAATGTTAAAATTTTCAGTTTTCACCTAAAAGTTTGTTAATTTCCAAAGGGGTTTAACTTATGAAAATAAACCATTTTCAAATGAACATTTCAAAATTTTCAAATCTGCTAATATTCGACATGCATGTTGGAAATGGCTAAAATGTCAAGTTTCATTTTGGTAACCCTTATAAATGAGGGTATAATGAATTTAAAAATCAATTTTACTCGATATGTTATAATGTGTTAAGAAATATTTTTTAACTTCATTCAGCTATTATTTGAATTGCTTAAAATGGTGAAACCTTAATTTTTAGCCAAACCCTACATGCACTTCAAATATGAGCTAATTTTAAAATTTTCAATTTTCACCTAAAAGTTTGTAAATTTCCAAAGGGGTTTAACCTATGAACATAAACCATATTCACATAAACATTTACAAACTTTCAAATCAGCTAATATTAGACATGCATGTTGGAAATGGCTAAAAAGTCCAGTTTCATTTTGGTAACCCGGATAAATGATGGTATAATGAATTTAAAAATCAATTTTACTCGCAATTTTTTAGTGTGTTAAGAAATATTTTTTAACTTCATTTTCCAATTATTTGAATTGCTTAAAATGGTGAAACCTTAATGTTTAGCCAATCCCTACATACATGTCAAATATGAGCTAATGTTAAAATTTTTAATTTTCACCTAAAAGTTTGTTAATTTCCAAAGGGGTTTAACCTATGAAAATAAACCATTTTCACATTAACATTTCAAAATTTTCAAATATGCTAATATTCGACATGCATGTCGGAAATGGCTAAAATGTCAAGTTTCATTTTGGTAACCCTTATAAATGATGGTATAATGAATTTAAAAATCAATTTTACTCGATATGTTATAATATGGTAAGAAATATTTTTTTAACTTCATTTGGCTATTATTTGAATTGCGTAAAATGGTGAAACCTTAATTTTTAACCAATCCCTACATACATGTCAAATATGAGCTAATGTTAAAATTTTCAATTTTCACCTAAAAGTTTGTTAATTTCCAAAGGGGTTTAACCTATGAAAATAAACCATTTTCACATTAACATTTCAAAATTTTCAATTATGCTAATATTCGACATGCATGTCGGAAATAGCTAAAATGTCAAGTTTCATTTTGGTAACCCTTATAAATGATGTTATAATGAATTTAAAAATCAATTTTACTCGATATGTTATAATGTGTTAAGAAATATTTTTTAACTTCATTTGGCTATTATTTGAATTGCTTAAAATGGTGAAACCTTAATTTTTAGCCAATCCCTACATACACGTCCAATATGAGCTAATTTTAAAAACTTCAATATCACCTAAAAGTTTGTTAATTTCCAAAGGGGTTTAACCTATGAAAATAAACCATTTTCACATGAACATTTCAAAATTTTCAAATCTGCTAATATTCGACATGCATGTCGGAAATGGCTAAAATGTCAAGTTTCATTTTGGTAACCCTTATAAATGATGGTATAAATAATTTAAAAATCAATTTTACTCGATATGTTATAATATGGTAAGAAATATTTTTTTAACTTCATTTGGCTATTCTTTGAATTGCTTAAAATGGTGAAACCTTAATTTTTAGCCAATCCCTACATACATGTCAAATATGAGTTAATGTTAAAATTTTCAATTTTCACCTAAAAGTTTGTAAATTTCCAAAGGGGTTTAACCTATGAACATAAACCATGTTCACATAAACATTTACAAACTTTCAAATCGGCTAATATTAGACATGCATGTTGGAAATGGCTAAAAACTCAAGTTTCATTTTGGTAACCCGGATAAATGATGGTATAATGAATTTAAAAATCAATTTTACTCGATATTTTTTAGTGTGTTAAGAAATATTTTTTAAGTTCATTTGCCAATTATTTGAATTGCTTAAAATGGTGAAACGTTAAATTTTAACCAATCCCTATATACAAATCAAATATGAGCTAATTTTAAAATTTTCAATTTCATCTAAAAGTTTGTTAATTTCCAAACGAGTTTAACCTATGAAAATAAACCATTTTCACATGAACATTTCAAAACTTTCAAATCGGCTAATATTTGATATGCATGTTGGAAATGGCTAAGAAGTCAAGTTTCATTTTGGTAACCCGTATAAATGATGGTATAATGAATTTAAAAATCAATTTTACTCGATATGTTATAATGTGTTAAGAAATATTTTTTAACTTCATTTGGCTATTATTTGAATTGCTTAAAATGGTGAAACCTTAATTTTTAACCAATCCCTACGTACATGTCAAATATGAGCTAATGTTAAAATTTTCAATTTTCACCTAAAAGTTTGTTAATTTCCAAAGGGGTTTAACCTATGAAAATAAACCATTTTCACATGAACATTTCAAAATTTTCAAATCTGCTAATATTCGACATGCATGTCGGAAATGGCTAAAATGTCAAGTTTCAGTTTGGTAACCCTTATAAATGATGGTATAACGAATTTAAAAATAAATTTTACTCGATATGTTATAATATGGTAAGAAATATGTTTTAACTTCATTTGCCAATTATTTGAATTTCTTAAACTGGTGAAACCTTAAATTTTAACCAATCCGTACATACACATCAAATATGAGATAATTTTAAAATTTTCAATTTCATCTAAAAGTTTGTTAATTTCCAAAGGAGTTTAACCTATGAAAATAAACCATTTTCACATGAACATTTCAAAACTTTCAAATCGGCTAATGTTCGATATGCATGTTGGAAATGGCTAAGTCAAGTTTCATTTTGGTAACCCGTATAAATGATGGTATAATGAATTTAAAAATCAATTTTACTCGATATGTTATAATGTGTTAAGAAATATTTTTTAACTTCATTTTTCTATTATTTGAATTATTTAAAATGGTGAAACCTTAATTTTTAACCAATCCCGACATACATCTCAAATATGAGCTAATGTTAAAATATACAATTTTCACCTAAAAGTTTGTAAATTTCCAAAGGGGTTTAACCTATGAACAGAAACCATATTCACATAAATATTTACAAACTTTCAAATCGGCTAATATTAGACATGCATGTTGGAAATGGCTAAAAAGTGAAGTTTCATTTTGGTAACCCGGATAAATGATGGTATAATGAATTTAAAAATCAATTTTACTCGATATGTTTTAGTGTGTTAAGAAATATTTTTTAACTTCATTTGCCAATTATTTGAATTGCTTAAAATGGTGAAACCTTAATTTTTAGCCAATCCCTACATACATGTCAAATATGAGCTAATGTTAAAATTTTCAATTTTCACCTAAAAGTTTGTTAATTTCCAAAGGGGTTTAACCTATGAAAATAAACCATTTTCACATGAACATTTCAAAATTTTCAAATCTGCTAATATTCGACATGCATGTCGGAAATGGCTAAAATGTCAAGTTTCATTTTGGTAACCCTTATAAATGATGGTATAAATAATCTAAAAATCAATTTTACTCGATATGTTATAATATGGTAAGAAATATTTTTTAACTTCATTTGCCTATTATTTGAATTGCTTAAAATGGTGAAACCTTAATTTTTAGCCAATCCCTACATACATGTCAAATATGAGCTAATGTTAAAATTTTCAATTTTCACCTAAAAGTTTTTTAATTTCCAAAAGGGTTTAACCTATGAAAATAAACCATTTTCACATGAACATTTCAAAATTTTCAAATCGGCTAATATTCGACATGCATGTTGGAAATGCAGAAAAAGTCAAGTTTCATTTTGGTAACCCGTATAAATGATGGTGTAATGAATTTAAAAATCAATTTTACTCGATATGTTATAATGTGTTAAGAAATATTTTTTAACTTCATTTGCCAATATTTCACGTGTAGATAATGGCTACAAATTGAGGTTTCACCATGTTAAGCCCTTCAAATAATAGGCAAATAAAGTTAGATAATATTTCTTCACATGATAAAACAATATTGAGTTAATATGATTTTAAAATTCATAATCCAATTATTTCAAGGGGTCATTATGATGAAACTTAGCTTTTAAGTTATTTCCAACATGCATGTTAAATACTAATCGATTTGAGATTTTGAAATTTTCATGTCAAAATGGTTCATTTCCATAGGCGTTCCCTTTGGAAATTGACAAATTTTGAGGTGGAAATTAGAACTTTTAAATGGGCTAATATTTCACGTGTAGGTAATGGCTACAAATTGAGGTTTCACCATGTTAAGCCCTTCAAATAATAGGCAAATAAAGTTAGATAATATTTCTTCACATGATAAAACAATATCGAGTTAATATGATTTTAAAATTCATAATTCAATTATTTCAGGGGGTCATTATGATGAAACTTAGCTTTTAAGTTATTTCCAACATGCATGTTAAATGCTAATCGATTTGAGAATTTGAAATTTTCATGTCAAAATGGTTCATTTCCATAGGCGTTCCCTTTGGAAATTGACAAATTTTGAGGTGGAAATTAGAACTTTTTAAATGGGCTAATATTTCACGTGTAGGTAATGGCTACAAATTGAGGTTTCACCATGTTAAGCCCTTCAAATAATAGGCAAATAAAGTTAGATAATATTTCTTCACATGATAAAACAATATCGAGTTAATATGATTTTAAAATTCATAATCCAATTATTTCAAGGGGTCATTATGATGAAACTTAGCTTTTAAGTTATTTCCAACATGCATGTTAAATACTAATCGATTTGAAATTTTGAAATTTTCATGTCAAAATGGTTCATTTCCATAGGCGTTCCCTTTGGAAATTGACAAATTTTGAGGTGGAAATTAGAACTTTTTAAATGGGCTAATATTTCACGTGTAGGTAATGGCTACAAATTGAGGTTTCACCATGTTAAGCCCTTCAAATAATAGGCAAATAAAGTTAGATAATATTTCTTCACATGATAAAACAATATCGAGTTAATATGATTTTAAAATTCATAATCCAATTATTTCAAGGGGGTCATTATGATGAAACTTAGCTTTTAAGTTATTTCCAACATGCATGTTAAATACTAATCGATTTGAGATTTTGAAATTTTCATGTCAAAATGGTTCATTTCCATAGGCGTTCCCTTTGGAAATTGACAAATTTTGAGGTGGAAATTAGAACATTTTAAATGGGCTAATATTTCACGTGTAGGTAATGGCTACAAATTGAGGTTTCACCATGTTAAGCCCTTCAAATAATAGGCAAATAAAGTTAGATAATATTTCTTCACATGATAAAACAATATCGAGTTAATATGATTTTAAAATTCATAATCCAATTATTTCAAGGGGTCATTATGATGAAACTTAGCTTTTAAGTTATTTCCAACATGCATGTTAAATACTAATCGATTTGAAATTTTGAAATTTTCATGTCAAAATGGTTCATTTCCATAGGCGTTCCCTTTGGAAATTGACAAATTTTGAGGTGGAAATTAGAACATTTTAAATGGGCTAATATTTCACGTGTAGGTAATGGCTACAAATTGAGGTTTCACCATGTTAAGCCCTTCAAATAATAGGCAAATAAAGTTAGATAATATTTCTTCACATGATAAAACAATATCGAGTTAATATGATTTTAAAATTCATAATTCAATTATTTCAAGGGGTCATTATGATGAAACTTAGCTTTTAAGTTATTTCCAACATGCATGTTAAATGCTAATCGATTTGAGAATTTGAAATTTTCATGTCAAAATGGTTCATTTCCATAGGCGTTCCCTTTGGAAATTGACAAATTTTGAGGTGGAAATTAGAACATTTTAAATGGGCTAATATTTCACGTGTAGGTAATGGCTACAAATTGAGGTTTCACCATGTTAAGCCCTTCAAATAATAGGCAAATAAAGTTAGATAATATTTCTTCACATGATAAAACAATATTGAGTTAATATGATTTTAAAATTCATAATCCAATTATTTCAAGGGGTCATTATGATGAAACTTAGCTTTTAAGTTATTTCCAACATGCATGTTAAATACTAATCGATTTGAGATTTTGAAATTTTCATGTCAAAATGGTTCATTTCCATAGGCGTTCCCTTTGGAAATTGACAAATTTTGAGGTGGAAATTAGAACTTTTTAAATGGGCTAATATTTCACGTGTAGGTAATGGCTACAAATTGAGGTTTCACCATGTTAAGCCCTTCAAATAATAGGCAAATAAAGTTAGATAATATTTCTTCACATGATAAAACAATATCGAGTTAATATGATTTTAAAATTCATAATCCAATTATTTCAAGGGGTCATTATGATGAAACTTAGCTTTTAAGTTATTTCCAACATGCATGTTAAATACTAATCGATTTGAGATTTTGAAATTTTCATGTCAAAATGGTTCATTTCCATAGGCGTTCCCTTTGGAAATTGACAAATTTTGAGGTGGAAATTAGAACATTTTAAATGGGCTAATATTTCACGTGTAGGTAATGGCTACAAATTGAGGTTTCACCATGTTAAGCCCTTCAAATAATAGGCAAATAAAGTTAGATAATATTTCTTCACATGATAAAACAATATTGAGTTAATATGATTTTAAAATTCATAATCCAATTATTTCAAGGGGTCATTATGATGAAACTTAGCTTTTAAGTTATTTCCAACATGCATGTTAAATACTAATCGATTTGAGATTTTGAAATTTTCATGTCAAAATGGTTCATTTCCATAGGCGTTCCCTTTGGAAATTGACAAATTTTGAGGTGGAAATTAGAACATTTTAAATGGGCTAATATTTCACGTGTAGGTAATGGCTACAAATTGAGGTTTCACCATGTTAAGCCCTTCAAATAATAGGCAAATAAAGTTAGATAATATTTCTTCACATGATAAAACAATATCGAGTTAATATGATTTTAAAATTCATAATCCAATTATTTCAAGGGGTCATTATGATGAAACTTAGCTTTTAAGTTATTTCCAACATGCATGTTAAATACTAATCGATTTGAAATTTTGAAATTTTCATGTCAAAATGGTTCATTTCCATAGGCGTTCCCTTTGGAAATTGACAAATTTTGAGGTGGAAATTAGAACATTTTAAATGGGCTAATATTTCACGTGTAGGTAATGGCTACAAATTGAGGTTTCACCATGTTAAGCCCTTCAAATAATAGGCAAATAAAGTTAGATAATATTTCTTCACATGATAAAACAATATCGAGTTAATATGATTTTAAAATTCATAATTCAATTATTTCAGGGGGTCATTATGATGAAACTTAGCTTTTAAGTTATTTCCAACATGCATGTTAAATGCTAATCGATTTGAGAATTTGAAATTTTCATGTCAAAATGGTTCATTTCCATAGGCGTTCCCTTTGGAAATTGACAAATTTTGAGGTGGAAATTAGAACATTTTAAATGGGCTAATATTTCACGTGTAGGTAATGGCTACAAATTGAGGTTTCACCATGTTAAGCCCTTCAAATAATAGGCAAATAAAGTTAGATAATATTTCTTCACATGATAAAACAATATTGAGTTAATATGATTTTAAAATTCATAATCCAATTATTTCAAGGGGTCATTATGATGAAACTTAGCTTTTAAGTTATTTCCAACATGCATGTTAAATACTAATCGATTTGAAATTTTGAAATTTTCATGTCAAAATGGTTCATTTCCATAGGCGTTCCCTTTGGAAATTGACAAATTTTGAGGTGGAAATTAGAACTTTTTAAATGGGCTAATATTTCACGTGTAGGTAATGGCTACAAATTGAGGTTTCACCATGTTAAGCCCTTCAAATAATAGGCAAATAAAGTTAGATAATATTTCTTCACATGATAAAACAATATCGAGTTAATATGATTTTAAATTCATAATGCAATTATTTCAAGGGGTCATTATGATGAAACTTAGCTTTTAAGTTATTTCCAACATGCATGTTAAATACTAATCGATTTGAGATTTTGAAATTTTCATGTCAAAATGGTTCATTTCCATAGGCGTTCCCTTTGGAAATTGACAAATTTTGAGGTGGAAATTAGAACATTTTAAATGGGCTAATATTTCACGTGTAGGTAATGGCTACAAATTGAGGTTTCACCATGTTAAGCCCTTCAAATAATAGGCAAATAAAGTTAGATAATATTTCTTCACATGATAAAACAATATCGAGTTAATATGATTTTAAAATTCATAATCCAATTATTTCAAGGGGTCATTATGATGAAACTTAGCTTTTAAGTTATTTCCAACATGCATGTTAAATACTAATCGATTTGAGATTTTGAAATTTTCATGTCAAAATGGTTCATTTCCATAGGCGTTCCCTTTGGAAATTGACAAATTTTGAGGTGGAAATTAGAACATTTTAAATGGGCTAATATTTCACGTGTAGGTAATGGCTACAAATTGAGGTTTCACCATGTTAAGCCCTTCAAATAATAGGCAAATAAAGTTAGATAATATTTCTTCACATGATAAAACAATATCGAGTTAATATGATTTTAAAATTCATAATTCAATTATTTCGAAGGGGTCATTATGATGAAACTTAGCTTTTAAGTTATTTCCAACATGCATGTTAAATGCTAATCGATTTGAGAATTTGAAATTTTCATGTCAAAATGGTTCATTTCCATAGGCGTTCCCTTTGGAAATTGACAAATTTTGAGGTGGAAATTAGAACATTTTAAATGGGCTAATATTTCACGTGTAGGTAATGGCTACAAATTGAGGTTTCACCATGTTAAGCCCTTCAAATAATAGGCAAATAAAGTTAGATAATATTTCTTCACATGATAAAACAATATCGAGTTAATATGATTTTAAAATTCATAATCCAATTATTTCAAGGGGTCATTATGATGAAACTTAGCTTTTAAGTTATTTCCAACATGCATGTTAAATACTAATCGATTTGAGATTTTGAAATTTTCATGTCAAAATGGTTCATTTCCATAGGCGTTCCCTTTGGAAATTGACAAATTTTGAGGTGGAAATTAGAACTTTTTAAATGGGCTAATATTTCACGTGTAGGTAATGGCTACAAATTGAGGTTTCACCATGTTAAGCCCTTCAAATAATAGGCAAATAAAGTTAGATAATATTTCTTCACATGATAAAACAATATCGAGTTAATATGATTTTAAAATTCATAATCCAATTATTTCAAGGGGTCATTATGATGAAACTTAGCTTTTAAGTTATTTCCAACATGCATGTTAAATACTAATCGATTTGAAATTTTGAAATTTTCATGTCAAAATGGTTCATTTCCATAGGCGTTCCCTTTGGAAATTGACAAATTTTGAGGTGGAAATTAGAACTTTTTAAATGGGCTAATATTTCACGTGTAGGTAATGGCTACAAATTGAGGTTTCACCATGTTAAGCCCTTCAAATAATAGGCAAATAAAGTTAGATAATATTTGTTCACATGATAAAACAATATCGAGTTAATATGATTTTAAAATTCATAATTCAATTATTTCAGGGGTCATTATGATGAAACTTAGCTTTTAAGTTATTTCCAACATGCATGTTAAATGCTAATCGATTTGAGAATTTGAAATTTTCATGTCAAAATGGTTCATTTCCATAGGCGTTCCCTTTGGAAATTGACAAATTTTGAGGTGGAAATTAGAACTTTTTAAATGGGCTAATATTTCACGTGTAGGTAATGGCTACAAATTGAGGTTTCACCATGTTAAGCCCTTCAAATAATAGGCAAATAAAGTTAGATAATATTTCTTCACATGATAAAACAATATCGAGTTAATATGATTTTAAAATTCATAATCCAATTATTTCAAGGGGTCATTATGATGAAACTTAGCTTTTAAGTTATTTCCAACATGCATGTTAAATACTAATCGATTTGAAATTTTGAAATTTTCATGTCAAAATGGTTCATTTCCATAGGCGTTCCCTTTGGAAATTGACAAATTTTGAGGTGGAAATTAGAACTTTTTAAATGGGCTAATATTTCACGTGTAGGTAATGGCTACAAATTGAGGTTTCACCATGTTAAGCCCTTCAAATAATAGGCAAATAAAGTTAGATAATATTTCTTCACATGATAAAACAATATTGAGTTAATATGATTTTAAAATTCATAATCCAATTATTTCAAGGGGTCATTATGATGAAACTTAGCTTTTAAGTTATTTCCAACATGCATGTTAAATACTAATCGATTTGAGATTTTGAAATTTTCATGTCAAAATGGTTCATTTCCATAGGCGTTCCCTTTGGAAATTGACAAATTTTGAGGTGGAAATTAGAACATTTTAAATGGGCTAATATTTCACGTGTAGGTAATGGCTACAAATTGAGGTTTCACCATGTTAAGCCCTTCAAATAATAGGCAAATAAAGTTAGATAATATTTCTTCACATGATAAAACAATATCGAGTTAATATGATTTTAAAATTCATAATCCAATTATTTCAAGGGGTCATTATGATGAAACTTAGCTTTTAAGTTATTTCCAACATGCATGTTAAATACTAATCGATTTGAGATTTTGAAATTTTCATGTCAAAATGGTTCATTTCCATAGGCGTTCCCTTTGGAAATTGACAAATTTTGAGGTGGAAATTAGAACATTTTAAATGGGCTAATATTTCACGTGTAGGTAATGGCTACAAATTGAGGTTTCACCATGTTAAGCCCTTCAAATAATAGGCAAATAAAGTTAGATAATATTTCTTCACATGATAAAACAATATCGAGTTAATATGATTTTAAAATTCATAATTCAATTATTTCAGGGGGTCATTATGATGAAACTTAGCTTTTAAGTTATTTCCAACATGCATGTTAAATGCTAATCGATTTGAGAATTTGAAATTTTCATGTCAAAATGGTTCATTTCCATAGGCGTTCCCTTTGGAAATTGACAAATTTTGAGGTGGAAATTAGAACATTTTAAATGGGCTAATATTTCACGTGTAGGTAATGGCTACAAATTGAGGTTTCACCATGTTAAGCCCTTCAAATAATAGGCAAATAAAGTTAGATAATATTTCTTCACATGATAAAACAATATTGAGTTAATATGATTTTAAAATTCATAATCCAATTATTTCAAGGGGTCATTATGATGAAACTTAGCTTTTAAGTTATTTCCAACATGCATGTTAAATACTAATCGATTTGAGATTTTGAAATTTTCATGTCAAAATGGTTCATTTCCATAGGCGTTCCCTTTGGAAATTGACAAATTTTGAGGTGGAAATTAGAACTTTTTAAATGGGCTAATATTTCACGTGTAGGTAATGGCTACAAATTGAGGTTTCACCATGTTAAGCCCTTCAAATAATAGGCAAATAAAGTTAGATAATATTTCTTCACATGATAAAACAATATCGAGTTAATATGATTTTAAAATTCATAATTCAATTATTTCAGGGGGTCATTATGATGAAACTTAGCTTTTAAGTTATTTCCAACATGCATGTTAAATACTAATCGATTTGAGATTTTGAAATTTTCATGTCAAAATGGTTCATTTCCATAGGCGTTCCCTTTGGAAATTGACAAATTTTGAGGTGGAAATTAGAACTTTTTAAATGGGCTAATATTTCACGTGTAGGTAATGGCTACAAATTGAGGTTTCACCATGTTAAGCCCTTCAAATAATAGGCAAATAAAGTTAGATAATATTTCTTCACATGATAAAACAATATCGAAGTTAATATGATTTTAAAATTCATAATCCAATTATTTCAAGGGGTCATTATGATGAAACTTAGCTTTTAAGTTATTTCCAACATGCATGTTAAATACTAATCGATTTGAAATTTTGAAATTTTCATGTCAAAATGGTTCATTTCCATAGGCGTTCCCTTTGGAAATTGACAAATTTTGAGGTGGAAATTAGAACTTTTTAAATGGGCTAATATTTCACGTGTAGGTAATGGCTACAAATTGAGGTTTCACCATGTTAAGCCCTTCAAATAATAGGCAAATAAAGTTAGATAATATTTCTTCACATGATAAAACAATATTGAGTTAATATGATTTTAAAATTCATAATCCAATTATTTCAAGGGGTCATTATGATGAAACTTAGCTTTTAAGTTATTTCCAACATGCATGTTAAATACTAATCGATTTGAGATTTTGAAATTTTCATGTCAAAATGGTTCATTTCCATAGGCGTTCCCTTTGGAAATTGACAAATTTTGAGGTGGAAATTAGAACATTTTAAATGGGCTAATATTTCACGTGTAGGTAATGGCTACAAATTGAGGTTTCACCATGTTAAGCCCTTCAAATAATAGGCAAATAAAGTTAGATAATATTTCTTCACATGATAAAACAATATCGAGTTAATATGATTTTAAAATTCATAATTCAATTATTTCAAGGGGTCATTATGATGAAACTTAGCTTTTAAGTTATTTCCAACATGCATGTTAAATACTAATCGATTTGAGATTTTGAAATTTTCATGTCAAAATGGTTCATTTCCATAGGCGTTCCCTTTGGAAATTGACAAATTTTGAGGTGGAAATTAGAACATTTTAAATGGGCTAATATTTCACGTGTAGGTAATGGCTACAAATTGAGGTTTCACCATGTTAAGCCCTTCAAATAATAGGCAAATAAAGTTAGATAATATTTCTTCACATGATAAAACAATATCGAGTTAATATGATTTTAAAATTCATAATTCAATTATTTCAGGGGGTCATTATGATGAAACTTAGCTTTTAAGTTATTTCCAACATGCATGTTAAATGCTAATCGATTTGAGAATTTGAAATTTTCATGTCAAAATGGTTCATTTCCATAGGCGTTCCCTTTGGAAATTGACAAATTTTGAGGTGGAAATTAGAACATTTTAAATGGGCTAATATTTCACGTGTAGGTAATGGCTACAAATTGAGGTTTCACCATGTTAAGCCCTTCAAATAATAGGCAAATAAAGTTAGATAATATTTCTTCACATGATAAAACAATATCGAGTTAATATGATTTTAAAATTCATAATCCAATTATTTCAAGGGGTCATTATGATGAAACTTAGCTTTTAAGTTATTTCCAACATGCATGTTAAATACTAATCGATTTGAGATTTTGAAATTTTCATGTCAAAATGGTTCATTTCCATAGGCGTTCCCTTTGGAAATTGACAAATTTTGAGGTGGAAATTAGAACTTTTTAAATGGGCTAATATTTCACGTGTAGGTAATGGCTACAAATTGAGGTTTCACCATGTTAAGCCCTTCAAATAATAGGCAAATAAAGTTAGATAATATTTCTTCACATGATAAAACAATATCGAGTTAATATGATTTTAAAATTCATAATTCAATTATTTCAAGGGGTCATTATGATGAAACTTAGCTTTTAAGTTATTTCCAACATGCATGTTAAATACTAATCGATTTGAGAATTTGAAATTTTCATGTCAAAATGGTTCATTTCCATAGGCGTTCCCTTTGGAAATTGACAAATTTTGAGGTGGAAATTAGAACTTTTTAAATGGGCTAATATTTCACGTGTAGGTAATGGCTACAAATTGAGGTTTCACCATGTTAAGCCCTTCAAATAATAGGCAAATAAAGTTAGATAATATTTCTTCACATGATAAAACAATATCGAGTTAATATGATTTTAAAATTCATAATCCAATTATTTCAAGGGGTCATTATGATGAAACTTAGCTTTTAAGTTATTTCCAACATGCATGTTAAATACTAATCGATTTGAGATTTTGAAATTTTCATGTCAAAATGGTTCATTTCCATAGGCGTTCCCTTTGGAAATTGACAAATTTTGAGGTGGAAATTAGAACTTTTTAAATGGGCTAATATTTCACGTGTAGGTAATGGCTACAAATTGAGGTTTCACCATGTTAAGCCCTTCAAATAATAGGCAAATAAAGTTAGATAATATTTCTTCACATGATAAAACAATATCGAGTTAATATGATTTTAAAATTCATAATTCAATTATTTCAAGGGGTCATTATGATGAAACTTAGCTTTTAAGTTATTTCCAACATGCATGTTAAATGCTAATCGATTTGAGAATTTGAAATTTTCATGTCAAAATGGTTCATTTCCATAGGCGTTCCCTTTGGAAATTGACAAATTTTGAGGTGGAAATTAGAACTTTTTAAATGGGCTAATATTTCACGTGTAGGTAATGGCTACAAATTGAGGTTTCACCATGTTAAGCCCTTCAAATAATAGGCAAATAAAGTTAGATAATATTTCTTCACATGATAAAACAATATCGAGTTAATATGATTTTAAAATTCATAATCCAATTATTTCAAGGGGTCATTATGATGAAACTTAGCTTTTAAGTTATTTCCAACATGCATGTTAAATACTAATCGATTTGAAATTTTGAAATTTTCATGTCAAAATGGTTCATTTCCATAGGCGTTCCCTTTGGAAATTGACAAATTTTGAGGTGGAAATTAGAACTTTTTAAATGGGCTAATATTTCACGTGTAGGTAATGGCTACAAATTGAGGTTTCACCATGTTAAGCCCTTCAAATAATAGGCAAATAAAGTTAGATAATATTTCTTCACATGATAAAACAATATCGAGTTAATATGATTTTAAAATTCATAATCCAATTATTTCAGGGGTCATTATGATGAAACTTAGCTTTTAAGTTATTTCCAACATGCATGTTAAATACTAATCGATTTGAGATTTTGAAATTTTCATGTCAAAATGGTTCATTTCCATAGGCGTTCCCTTTGGAAATTGACAAATTTTGAGGTGGAAATTAGAACATTTTAAATGGGCTAATATTTCACGTGTAGGTAATGGCTACAAATTGAGGTTTCACCATGTTAAGCCCTTCAAATAATAGGCAAATAAAGTTAGATAATATTTCTTCACATGATAAAACAATATCGAGTTAATATGATTTTAAAATTCATAATCCAATTATTTCAAGGGGTCATTATGATGAAACTTAGCTTTTAAGTTATTTCCAACATGCATGTTAAATACTAATCGATTTGAGATTTTGAAATTTTCATGTCAAAATGGTTCATTTCCATAGGCGTTCCCTTTGGAAATTGACAAATTTTGAGGTGGAAATTAGAACATTTTAAATGGGCTAATATTTCACGTGTAGGTAATGGCTACAAATTGAGGTTTCACCATGTTAAGCCCTTCAAATAATAGGCAAATAAAGTTAGATAATATTTCTTCACATGATAAAACAATATCGAGTTAATATGATTTTAAAATTCATAATTCAATTATTTCAGGGGGTCATTATGATGAAACTTAGCTTTTAAGTTATTTCCAACATGCATGTTAAATGCTAATCGATTTGAGAATTTGAAATTTTCATGTCAAAATGGTTCATTTCCATAGGCGTTCCCTTTGGAAATTGACAAATTTTGAGGTGGAAATTAGAACATTTTAAATGGGCTAATATTTCACGTGTAGGTAATGGCTACAAATTGAGGTTTCACCATGTTAAGCCCTTCAAATAATAGGCAAATAAAGTTAGATAATATTTCTTCACATGATAAAACAATATTGAGTTAATATGATTTTAAAATTCATAATCCAATTATTTCAAGGGGTCATTATGATGAAACTTAGCTTTTAAGTTATTTCCAACATGCATGTTAAATACTAATCGATTTGAGATTTTGAAATTTTCATGTCAAAATGGTTCATTTCCATAGGCGTTCCCTTTGGAAATTGACAAATTTTGAGGTGGAAATTAGAACTTTTTAAATGGGCTAATATTTCACGTGTAGGTAATGGCTACAAATTGAGGTTTCACCATGTTAAGCCCTTCAAATAATAGGCAAATAAAGTTAGATAATATTTCTTCACATGATAAAACAATATCGAGTTAATATGATTTTAAAATTCATAATTCAATTATTTCAAGGGGGTCATTATGATGAAACTTAGCTTTTAAGTTATTTCCAACATGCATGTTAAATACTAATCGATTTGAGAATTTGAAATTTTCATGTCAAAATGGTTCATTTCCATAGGCGTTCCCTTTGGAAATTGACAAATTTTGAGGTGGAAATTAGAACTTTTTAAATGGGCTAATATTTCACGTGTAGGTAATGGCTACAAATTGAGGTTTCACCATGTTAAGCCCTTCAAATAATAGGCAAATAAAGTTAGATAATATTTCTTCACATGATAAAACAATATCGAAGTTAATATGATTTTAAAATTCATAATCCAATTATTTCAAGGGGTCATTATGATGAAACTTAGCTTTTAAGTTATTTCCAACATGCATGTTAAATACTAATCGATTTGAAATTTTGAAATTTTCATGTCAAAATGGTTCATTTCCATAGGCGTTCCCTTTGGAAATTGACAAATTTTGAGGTGGAAATTAGAACTTTTTAAATGGGCTAATATTTCACGTGTAGGTAATGGCTACAAATTGAGGTTTCACCATGTTAAGCCCTTCAAATAATAGGCAAATAAAGTTAGATAATATTTCTTC
The DNA here is from genome assembly GCA_030674075.2 of Linum usitatissimum. Classification (NCBI taxonomy): domain Eukaryota; kingdom Viridiplantae; phylum Streptophyta; class Magnoliopsida; order Malpighiales; family Linaceae; genus Linum; species Linum usitatissimum. Next base: position 5,767 of record JAUJYP020001418.1, on the reverse strand, counting down.
ACATGATAAAACAATATCGAGTTAATATGATTTTAAAATTCATAATTCAATTATTTCAGGGGTCATTATGATGAAACTTAGCTTTTAAGTTATTTCCAACATGCATGTTAAATGCTAATCGATTTGAGAATTTGAAATTTTCATGTCAAAATGGTTCATTTCCATAGGCGTTCCCTTTGGAAATTGACAAATTTTGAGGTGGAAATTAGAACTTTTTAAATGGGCTAATATTTCACGTGTAGGTAATGGCTACAAATTGAGGTTTCACCATGTTAAGCCCTTCAAATAATAGGCAAATAAAGTTAGATAATATTTCTTCACATGATAAAACAATATCGAGTTAATATGATTTTAAAATTCATAATCCAATTATTTCAAGGGGTCATTATGATGAAACTTAGCTTTTAAGTTATTTCCAACATGCATGTTAAATACTAATCGATTTGAAATTTTGAAATTTTCATGTCAAAATGGTTCATTTCCATAGGCGTTCCCTTTGGAAATTGACAAATTTTGAGGTGGAAATTAGAACTTTTTAAATGGGCTAATATTTCACGTGTAGGTAATGGCTACAAATTGAGGTTTCACCATGTTAAGCCCTTCAAATAATAGGCAAATAAAGTTAGATAATATTTCTTCACATGATAAAACAATATCGAGTTAATATGATTTTAAAATTCATAATCCAATTATTTCAAGGGGTCATTATGATGAAACTTAGCTTTTAAGTTATTTCCAACATGCATGTTAAATACTAATCGATTTGAGATTTTGAAATTTTCATGTCAAAATGGTTCATTTCCATAGGCGTTCCCTTTGGAAATTGACAAATTTTGAGGTGGAAATTAGAACATTTTAAATGGGCTAATATTTCACGTGTAGGTAATGGCTACAAATTGAGGTTTCACCATGTTAAGCCCTTCAAATAATAGGCAAATAAAGTTAGATAATATTTCTTCACATGATAAAACAATATCGAGTTAATATGATTTTAAAATTCATAATCCAATTATTTCAAGGGGTCATTATGATGAAACTTAGCTTTTAAGTTATTTCCAACATGCATGTTAAATACTAATCGATTTGAGATTTTGAAATTTTCATGTCAAAATGGTTCATTTCCATAGGCGTTCCCTTTGGAAATTGACAAATTTTGAGGTGGAAATTAGAACATTTTAAATGGGCTAATATTTCACGTGTAGGTAATGGCTACAAATTGAGGTTTCACCATGTTAAGCCCTTCAAATAATAGGCAAATAAAGTTAGATAATATTTCTTCACATGATAAAACAATATCGAGTTAATATGATTTTAAAATTCATAATTCAATTATTTCGGGGGTCATTATGATGAAACTTAGCTTTTAAGTTATTTCCAACATGCATGTTAAATGCTAATCGATTTGAGAATTTGAAATTTTCATGTCAAAATGGTTCATTTCCATAGGCGTTCCCTTTGGAAATTGACAAATTTTGAGGTGGAAATTAGAACATTTTAAATGGGCTAATATTTCACGTGTAGGTAATGGCTACAAATTGAGGTTTCACCATGTTAAGCCCTTCAAATAATAGGCAAATAAAGTTAGATAATATTTCTTCACATGATAAAACAATATTGAGTTAATATGATTTTAAAATTCATAATCCAATTATTTCAAGGGGTCATTATGATGAAACTTAGCTTTTAAGTTATTTCCAACATGCATGTTAAATACTAATCGATTTGAGATTTTGAAATTTTCATGTCAAAATGGTTCATTTCCATAGGCGTTCCCTTTGGAAATTGACAAATTTTGAGGTGGAAATTAGAACTTTTTAAATGGGCTAATATTTCACGTGTAGGTAATGGCTACAAATTGAGGTTTCACCATGTTAAGCCCTTCAAATAATAGGCAAATAAAGTTAGATAATATTTCTTCACATGATAAAACAATATCGAGTTAATATGATTTTAAAATTCATAATCCAATTATTTCAAGGGGTCATTATGATGAAACTTAGCTTTTAAGTTATTTCCAACATGCATGTTAAATACTAATCGATTTGAAATTTTGAAATTTTCATGTCAAAATGGTTCATTTCCATAGGCGTTCCCTTTGGAAATTGACAAATTTTGAGGTGGAAATTAGAACTTTTTAAATGGGCTAATATTTCACGTGTAGGTAATGGCTACAAATTGAGGTTTCACCATGTTAAGCCCTTCAAATAATAGGCAAATAAAGTTAGATAATATTTGTTCACATGATAAAACAATATCGAGTTAATATGATTTTAAAATTCATAATTCAATTATTTCAAGGGGTCATTATGATGAAACTTAGCTTTTAAGTTATTTCCAACATGCATGTTAAATGCTAATCGATTTGAGAATTTGAAATTTTCATGTCAAAATGGTTCATTTCCATAGGCGTTCCCTTTGGAAATTGACAAATTTTGAGGTGGAAATTAGAACTTTTTAAATGGGCTAATATTTCACGTGTAGGTAATGGCTACAAATTGAGGTTTCACCATGTTAAGCCCTTCAAATAATAGGCAAATAAAGTTAGATAATATTTCTTCACATGATAAAACAATATCGAAGTTAATATGATTTTAAAATTCATAATCCAATTATTTCAAGGGGTCATTATGATGAAACTTAGCTTTTAAGTTATTTCCAACATGCATGTTAAATACTAATCGATTTGAAATTTTGAAATTTTCATGTCAAAATGGTTCATTTCCATAGGCGTTCCCTTTGGAAATTGACAAATTTTGAGGTGGAAATTAGAACTTTTTAAATGGGCTAATATTTCACGTGTAGGTAATGGCTACAAATTGAGGTTTCACCATGTTAAGCCCTTCAAATAATAGGCAAATAAAGTTAGATAATATTTCTTCACATGATAAAACAATATTGAGTTAATATGATTTTAAAATTCATAATCCAATTATTTCAAGGGGTCATTATGATGAAACTTAGCTTTTAAGTTATTTCCAACATGCATGTTAAATACTAATCGATTTGAGAATTTGAAATTTTCATGTCAAAATGGTTCATTTCCATAGGCGTTCCCTTTGGAAATTGACAAATTTTGAGGTGGAAATTAGAACTTTTTAAATGGGCTAATATTTCACGTGTAGGTAATGGCTACAAATTGAGGTTTCACCATGTTAAGCCCTTCAAATAATAGGCAAATAAAGTTAGATAATATTTCTTCACATGATAAAACAATATCGAGTTAATATGATTTTAAAATTCATAATCCAATTATTTCAAGGGGTCATTATGATGAAACTTAGCTTTTAAGTTATTTCCAACATGCATGTTAAATACTAATCGATTTGAGAATTTTGAAATTTTCATGTCAAAATGGTTCATTTCCATAGGCGTTCCCTTTGGAAATTGACAAATTTTGAGGTGGAAATTAGAACTTTTTAAATGGGCTAATATTTCACGTGTAGGTAATGGCTACAAATTGAGGTTTCACCATGTTAAGCCCTTCAAATAATAGGCAAATAAAGTTAGATAATATTTCTTCACATGATAAAACAATATCGAGTTAATATGATTTTAAAATTCATAATCCAATTATTTCAAGGGGTCATTATGATGAAACTTAGCTTTTAAGTTATTTCCAACATGCATGTTAAATACTAATCGATTTGAAATTTTGAAATTTTCATGTCAAAATGGTTCATTTCCATAGGCGTTCCCTTTGGAAATTGACAAATTTTGAGGTGGAAATTAGAACTTTTTAAATGGGCTAATATTTCACGTGTAGGTAATGGCTACAAATTGAGGTTTCACCATGTTAAGCCCTTCAAATAATAGGCAAATAAAGTTAGATAATATTTCTTCACATGATAAAACAATATCGAGTTAATATGATTTTAAAATTCATAATCCAATTATTTCAGGGGGTCATTATGATGAAACTTAGCTTTTAAGTTATTTCCAACATGCATGTTAAATGCTAATCGATTTGAGAATTTGAAATTTTCATGTCAAAATGGTTCATTTCCATAGGCGTTCCCTTTGGAAATTGACAAATTTTGAGGTGGAAATTAGAACTTTTTAAATGGGCTAATATTTCACGTGTAGGTAATGGCTACAAATTGAGGTTTCACCATGTTAAGCCCTTCAAATAATAGGCAAATAAAGTTAGATAATATTTCTTCACATGATAAAACAATATCGAGTTAATATGATTTTAAAATTCATAATCCAATTATTTCAAGGGGGTCATTATGATGAAACTTAGCTTTTAAGTTATTTCCAACATGCATGTTAAATACTAATCGATTTGAGAATTTTGAAATTTTCATGTCAAAATGGTTCATTTCCATAGGCGTTCCCTTTGGAAATTGACAAATTTTGAGGTGGAAATTAGAACTTTTTAAATGGGCTAATATTTCACGTGTAGGTAATGGCTACAAATTGAGGTTTCACCATGTTAAGCCCTTCAAATAATAGGCAAATAAAGTTAGATAATATTTCTTCACATGATAAAACAATATCGAGTTAATATGATTTTAAAATTCATAATCCAATTATTTCAAGGGGTCATTATGATGAAACTTAGCTTTTAAGTTATTTCCAACATGCATGTTAAATACTAATCGATTTGAGAATTTGAAATTTTCATGTCAAAATGGTTCATTTCCATAGGCGTTCCCTTTGGAAATTGACAAATTTTGAGGTGGAAATTAGAACTTTTTAAATGGGCTAATATTTCACGTGTAGGTAATGGCTACAAATTGAGGTTTCACCATGTTAAGCCCTTCAAATAATAGGCAAATAAAGTTAGATAATATTTCTTCACATGATAAAACAATATCGAGTTAATATGATTTTAAAATTCATAATTCAATTATTTCAAGGGGTCATTATGATGAAACTTAGCTTTTAAGTTATTTCCAACATGCATGTTAAATGCTAATCGATTTGAGAATTTGAAATTTTCATGTCAAAATGGTTCATTTCCATAGGCGTTCCCTTTGGAAATTGACAAATTTTGAGGTGGAAATTAGAACATTTTAAATGGGCTAATATTTCACGTGTAGGTAATGGCTACAAATTGAGGTTTCACCATGTTAAGCCCTTCAAATAATAGGCAAATAAAGTTAGATAATATTTCTTCACATGATAAAACAATATCGAGTTAATATGATTTTAAAATTCATAATCCAATTATTTCAAGGGGTCATTATGATGAAACTTAGCTTTTAAGTTATTTCCAACATGCATGTTAAATACTAATCGATTTGAAATTTTGAAATTTTCATGTCAAAATGGTTCATTTCCATAGGCGTTCCCTTTGGAAATTGACAAATTTTGAGGTGGAAATTAGAACTTTTTAAATGGGCTAATATTTCACGTGTAGGTAATGGCTACAAATTGAGGTTTCACCATGTTAAGCCCTTCAAATAATAGGCAAATAAAGTTAGATAATATTTCTTCACATGATAAAACAATATCGAGTTAATATGATTTTAAAATTCATAATCCAATTATTTCAGGGGGTCATTATGATGAAACTTAGCTTTTAAGTTATTTCCAACATGCATGTTAAATACTAATCGATTTGAGATTTTGAAATTTTCATGTCAAAATGGTTCATTTCCATAGGCGTTCCCTTTGGAAATTGACAAATTTTGAGGTGGAAATTAGAACATTTTAAATGGGCTAATATTTCACGTGTAGGTAATGGCTACAAATTGAGGTTTCACCATGTTAAGCCCTTCAAATAATAGGCAAATAAAGTTAGATAATATTTCTTCACATG